>KZ072923.1:200556-218576 GCA_002091845.1 Anopheles cracens | reverse complement strand
GTATCCACTGCCGCATATTAACTATTAATAGTCCCACACCAAGTTCGTTCGATTCGGCCCATACACCGGTCGGACCAACGCTTAACGCGTCCAAGCAGAAAAAGAATTACTCTTGCTGTATGCAGCTCAAAATCTCGGCAAGACCCCTATAAACTTTATTCGACAGCTCCGCAACATGGCCGTGGCACCGTCCCATACCGGACCGCGGTATAACAATTAACACTTACGTAACGCCCTGTCGCACCGTGAATTCCGTCAAAAACAGATCGTTTTAAATAAAACAAAATCATACAGGCAGCCACCTTCGGGACAAATATATCGTACACGTGCGTCTTCGTTTTCCTCCCTACCGGTCGCCTTATCAGCGTGGCTGATGATGGGTAATTTGTGTCACCGTGCAAACACCACTCACCGGGTGCTGACGAAGAAGGACCCGGCTATCAACCCGGCCGCTGCTGCTGGAGATAATAGAGTCACCTAAAATACTCGACACTCCACCTGAGCCGGCCTGTCAAATAGCAGATTCACCTTGCCCGATTCGTGTCATTGGCCTTCAGTGTCATTCCGGCGCTGGGCGGCGCCGATGTGTGCGTGCGGTAGGAAACAACGAGCAAACCCAGCAAATCGGTCCGTAAACGAGGTCAGCTTAATAAGTAATGAGAGTCTGCGGGCACGTTTCCGGGGACCCGTGCGGTCGTTGTTTGGGTCTTTCGACGTCGGCAAAAGTTAAGTTCCCGGGTTGATGTATACAAATGTCGTCACAAAGGGTACACTCAGAACAGCGATCAGATTAATAGTTTATCAACCTTTAGCGACTTCAGTGGCTTATAACTAGAATTTACAGAAAGATTTACAGACTCTTATTTCGATTAATTCGCTGATGATCCAGAAAGAACTGGGAAGATCAAGCATGCATATTCGTGCTTAGATTCTTGTAGATAAGTGAGCGACTTAGCGATGTCTCACGAAACGGGTATATAAATGTAGAAATTGTTTGTGTCGCGTTTTTCATTACAAAAACCTTAAGGTAAGTTTATTTATCCTTAGGCTTATCTAAACTGTATTGGTGATCAACCAATAAACTTGGGTTTAGAGCGGAAGAAAAGTGTGGATCCTCGCACTCGGTAGTCCGCCGATCCGCCGCCTCCACGCGGGCTGGGTCAATGGTTTGAGGTACTCAAAAATGGACCAACTGACAACCGACGCATCTCGCCGGTTCAATTGAGGATTGACGTCAGCGGCAGTGGACAACGCGTGCCTGTGTGTGCGAAGTCAAACGTTCCGTATGTGCGACGTCCGGTGCGATGCTCGTACGCTAAATGAGGAATTTAAGCCATTGGTCGTCCTTTGTTTTTGTGTGTGTGTGCGTGTGTGTTCTGTTCGCCTCCTCGTTCCACTGTTGCTTTCTTTTTCCGCGCTAGGTCGCGCGAGATCGCGTGCGTACTTTGAAGCCGTAATCATCGCATCGTCGGAAGGTCTGCTACCGTAACATCCCCGTTTGTCCGCGCAGGGGGGGCCCCGTGTCACTTGCTTCCAATTAACCTTTATCCGCTTCCCATCGGCTCTCCACCAAACGGTTGGATAATGGGCTATTATGACGCATCCCAATGGGTGAGTTGTACCTCGGGGGCAGCTGAGAAGAAGCCGGCAAATGACTGACGCCAGAGAGATTGGATGCCCTAATGCGGATGAAACAAAAGCCGCGACACCGAAACATACGCTCCTCCCATCGCTACGTTGCTCAGTTTAGCCCTCAGGGTGTGCCGATTGTAAAATACTTTGTCCGTTGCCCACCTAACTGACCCATTTCTCACACCACCCCCGAGTGAATAAGGAAACGGTGCTAACACTTTCATCGCCCGGTTGAAAGATTTTCAGCGACAAAGACTCTCGCAATAGCCCAACAAGCGGCAAGCACAGCAGTATCCGTTGTGTCTACAATCCAAACAAAGACACCATAAATCAACAGCAGATAACGCGTCCAAGCAGAAAAAGAATTACTCTTGCTGTATGCAGCTCAAAATCTCGGCAAGACCCCTATAAACTTTATTCGACCAACTGACAACCGACGCATCTCGCCGGTTCAATTGAGGATTGACGTCAGCGGCAGTGGACAACGCGTGCCTGTGTGTGCGAAGTCAAACGTTCCGTATGTGCGACGTCCGGTGCGATGCTCGTATGCTAAATGAGGAATTTAAGCCATTGGTCCTTTGTTTTTGTGTGTGTGTGTGCGTGTGTGTTCTGTTCGCCTCCTCGTTCCACTGTTGCTTTCTTTTTCCGCGCTAGGTCGCGCGAGATCGCGTGCGTACTTTGAAGCCGTAATCATCGCATCGTCGGAAGGTCTGCTACCGTAACATCCCCGTTTGTCCGCGCAGGGGGGGCCCCGTGTCACTTGCTTCCAATTAACCTTTATCCGCTTCCCATCGGCTCTCCACCAAACGGTTGGATAATGGGCTATTATGACGCATCCCAATGGGTGAGTTGTTGTATCCACTGCCGCATATTAACTATTAATAGTCCCACACCAAGTTCGTTCGATTCGGCCCATACACCGGTCGGACCAACGCACGCTCATTACTCGATCGGAACGCTCTCCCGGCTAGTCATATACCGGACGACTCTTTCACACACACGACCCAAGCCGCCACTACCATCTGCAGGGAGGTACCGGTATCGATCATGCACGCGGTCTGCCCACGGGCCCACGGAGGGAGGCTGAAGTTGACAGGAAATGAAGTTGTTTTTCGGGGGTGAACTGACACTGCGCGGTAACTGCGCCATTAATCGTTCTCCCCGGCCCCGGTGTATCGGTAACACCGTTGGTGGACGTGATGCGCGTCGCACGTACGAAAACACATCGGCGACAGTTTTTTCGTAGGTGCCAAGGTCGATCCGGTTCGCCGGAGGTGGGATCCACTCTCGCACTTCGTCCGTTCGGGAGTTCTGTGTTCACGCCGGGGAGCGTTGAGCTGATTGCATGGGCAGATGCGATGGAAATGTGCATTTCGTTTGCACCTCCGTTTGTGGGCCTACTTTGTGACCGATTTGGAGCTGTCGCGGGATAGGGAATAACGCGTCCAAGCAGAAAAAGAATTACTCTTGCTGTATGCAGCTCAAAATCTCGGCAAGACCCCTATAAACTTTATTCGATAGCTCCGCAACATGGCCGTGGCACCGTCCCATACCGGACCGCGGTAAAACAATTAACACTTACGTAACGCCCTGTCGCACCGTGAATTCCGTCAAAAACAGATCGTTTTAAATAAACCAAAATCATACAGGCAGCCACCTTCGGGACAAATATATCGTACACGTGCGTCTTCGTTTTCCTCCCTACCGGTCGCCTTATCAGCGTGGCTGATGATGGGTAATTTGTGTCACCGTGCAAACACCACTCACCGGGTGCTGACGAAGAAGGACCCGGCTATCAACCCGGCCGCTGCTGCTGGAGATAATAGAGTCACCTAAAATACTCGACACTCCACCTGAGCCGGCCTGTCAAATAGCAGATTCACCTTGCCCGATTCGTGTCATTGGCCTTCAGTGTCATTCCGGCGCTGGGCGGCGCCGATGTGTGCGTGCGGTAGGAAACAACGAGCAAACCCAGCAAATCGGTCCGTAAACGAGGTCAGCTTAATAAGTAATGAGAGTCTGCGGGCACGTTTCCGGGGACCCGTGCGGTCGTTGTTTGGGTCTTTTGACGTCGGCAAAAGTTAAGTTCCCGGGTTGATGTCTACAAATGTCGTCACAAAGGGTACACTCAGAACAGCGATCAGATTAAAAGTTTATCAACCTTTAGCGACTTCAGTGGCTTATAACTAGAATTTACAGAAAGATTTACAGACTCTTATTTCGATTAATTCGCTTACTATACACTGAAGATCCGGAAAGAGCTGGGAAGATCAAGCATGCATATTCGTGCTTAGATTCTTGTAGATAAGTGAGCGACTTAGCGATGTCTCACGAAACGGGTATATAAATGTAGAAATTGTTTGTGTCGCGTTTTTCATTACAAAAACCTTAAGGTAAGTTTATTTATCCTTAGACTTATCTAAACTGTATCAACCAATAAACTTGGGTTTAGGAAAAAATATGAAAAACGGTAATTGTTCTTAAAAATTAACTGAAATCCAAACTGGCTCCAAAATTCAAAATGCCAATTGTTTAATTTCAACTGTTCATTTGACTATGTTTTATATAAAAGAAGTTTGCTCGTGAAAACTATGAGCCAATGTTAATTTTGAAGTTATTCTACCAAATATGAAATTAGTTCAATGTTTGGGATGGCCAACCATAATCATTTTTGAAGTTTTTTTAATACAAAAAAAAACTTTCAAGGAGATATTTTTTACCAAACCAAGACGTAACTCCTCCTTGTTATAGACCATTTCTTGAGGGCCCATTAGAGTCTCCTAAGAATGAACAAGTGCTACAGATATTAATGCCAGATTAGCAAGATAGCAATTAAAACACAGTGTAGATTAATCTAAAATGTTCGATTCGATGTACACACATTTGCTGAGTTTTTCGTATTTCTACAAAAGTTGCTTGTTGAGCATTAAGCATTGGAGAACTAATTTGTGATTGTCTCGATTGTAAAATAACTACGACAGCACTATTAACATGCTACAGCCCAAACTAAAGAATAGTTGCTGTTACTTCTCCGGAAACATTTCTCATTAGGGTAGAATTACTAATTCGTTCGCTACATCTACAACGTCGCAAGCATCGATGACACACAACAAGAGGCCTGTCGTGCCTAGCACATGTCCCTTGCAACTCGCCTACGAATCGCTCTCCCGATTTAACGCACGATAAGCTTAAATAATGATGCATTTCACAGCAGCTAAAAAGGTGGGTGTAGCAACGAGAGCCACTAGCGGTGAAGGAGCGGAGTTCTACGTGCGAGTGGGAAGCGTTGCTATGCGTTGCTACGGAAGGTGATCGCGGCAACCTCACGAACAATCAGTGAAGCGCATCCGCCATGCGGTAACCGGCAAAATCAAAAGGGGCAGAAGAAAGAATAAAATGAAACGCAGTAATTATAACGTGCTAAACTTGTCATTAGCGCCAGGTAGCGGACTATATTTTGTATTTGCAATCGCTATTCAACAACCGTCTACTGCACGCTACATCGCGCTGCCTGGGAAACCCACACGGCCTACTGCTGGCTGGCTTCATGCAGATCTACACCGGCGCAGCCTACTTGCGCTTGCCGTTGCCGTTCAGCATGCCGGCACTGCTGATTCGCTTGCGCATGTGCTTCGGCAGCACCCGGATGACGGACGAGTCGATCTGCACCGGCATGGTACGCTGCCGGGCGATCAGCAGCAGGTTCTGCACGTCCAGCGGTGCGAACGACGTCCGGCTGGTGTGGCCGGTGCTGCTTCGCGGCAGTGGTTCCATGCTCGCGTCCCGTCCCGACACCGTCGAGGCCGGACCACTTTTCGGCTCTGCAAGAAAGAGAAAGCGCACGGAGCGGGGAGGGAAAGAACGCCGGAAAACAGAGAAAGAAACACTCAGATATCACACAGGAGCGGGCACGATTCTGCAGACTAGGGTTGGTGCTGCTGATGATGGTGGTGTAGTGGTGTAGATGGTGGTGGTGGTAGTATCGCTGGTACGGATCTACTAACTTGATCGTGATGAGCTTTGCGCATCCTTCTGCTCCCGCTCGTCACCCGAGCTTCCGGTAGCGGCCTGTTCCGCGGGCTTTTCGTCCGACGAAGGGCTCTCACCGGAACCGCTGGCCGGTGCCGAGTCCGCTACGACCGCACTGGTCAGCGACGGTTTCCGATCGGTCGACACGTTGGCCGACTTGCCGGAGTCATCGTCCGGGGTGGAGTTGCGCTGCATCGCTACACCGCGGGTGAGAGTCATACGCCGCGTCATCGTATCGTACTCGTCGATGTTCAAACTATACATTGGTCGCTTACCGGTGCCCAACGGCTGGTGGGACGCCATCGTCGAATCGCTTTCCTCGCCGGCATCAACCGGCACCGTCGGGCCCCCGTCGGTGCGCCGTTGGTCCAGCTTGATCTGAATCACGTTGGCGGCGCACTCCTCACCACTCTCGGCCGACTGGTCCTCCGTGAAGGTGCGCATCGTGCTGTGGTAGTCCCGCAGCAGCTTCTTCTTGTGCGTCCGGTAGGAGCGCTGAATCTTGGTGGCCGCCTCTGCCATCGCTTCGTCCTGCTTGTGTTGCTCCTCGCGCTCGATGAACTCGTCCAGCGACTTGTCGATGGCGGCATTGCCGAACGAGGCGTACGGAATGTTGGACGATGTGTTCTGCGAGTGCTTCCGCAGGTAGCTGCGCCGACCGGCCTGCTGGATGGTGGCCTGCGAGGCAATCGTCGACTCCGTGTCCGTTGAGGCGATCGTTTCCAGTGCCGTGCGCACGTTGTTCTCGTCGACCGACTCGACCGAGGAGCGGGTACCGTCAGGACAGTCCGAGTCCGCCACCGATACGGACGAGGCAAGTATTTTGTTTTTAATATGTCCAATGTAATACCCATCGAACTGATCTTCCTCCTCCACGTAGCCCGGATCGTACTGACGAGCTTGGACGGGGTCGTCATCGACCACCGCATCGTACCGCTGCAGTCCGGACATCTCCGTCATACATCTCCGCATCACCGGTCGCTTAGGTGTGGCATCATCCGATGCCGGGTCGGGGATGGATGTGTCCTCATCACCTACTCCGCCTCTGCTATGTAGCTGCTCTTGTAACTGCTTCGTTCGCATCGATACCATTACCATAGGATTGAATTCATCCTCCTGCTCGCCCGCCTCCAACGAGGATCGATCTTGATCGGCTGGCGCGGGGTCCTGCTGTTGCACCCCATCATCGGACACAGTTGCCACTACGGGCGGAGCTTCTGTGATGGGGGTTTCATCTAAAAAATCGTCTGTAAACGTTCGTTTCGTACTTTCCTCGCTCGGCGCCGGACGTGGCTCCTCCTTTACCACCACGTCCTGATCGTCATCGTCTGCAGTTTGCTGATCGTTTTCTGTACCGGCGGCAGCTGTATCGTTCCCCTCGGGCTCTTGACTTTCCAATTCACTTTTCTTCAGACTGTAGAACAACGCTTCGGCCGAATCTTTGCTCAGCTGGCTGAGATCCACCTTCTTGATTTTTTCCAACTCTTCCACTTGCTTCTCGGTACTGTCGTCTTTTTCTAGCCGAACCGATTTCGAAGGTGTTACTACACGCTTCACGCATGGCTCTTCAATGACCTCCTCTAGACTGGCTTCTGGTTTCGGTGATGGAGACTGGACTGGCTTGGCAGCATCTTCAATTGATGGTTCTTTTGGGGTCGAATCACCAGCATCACTCGACGATGGCTTATTCTCCTCTAATGGTTGCTCTGCCTTTGTGCCTTCATTTCGATGCTCTTCAGTGCCGTCAGATCGTTCATCTGCTTTATCGCCACCTGTTGCAGCGTTTTCAGGATCGCTTGTAACGTTTTTAACATTTTCTTTATCTGTCTCGCCAGACGTCTGATCAGCACCTTCAGTGCTTGCTGTCTCTGGTGGATCTGAAGCGATTTCATCACTCTGTTTGTCCTTGTCGTTGAAATCTTTTTCCAACAGCTTCTGCATCTCGTCCATTATTACATTTTCTACCACAAGATCTGCAGCTGGCAATGTTTCCGAAGCTGGGTCAATTTCTTCAGATTTGGTGTCACCCTCGTCAACGGGAGCATTGTGTGCATCCTGATTTTTATCGTCAGTACTGCCATCCTTACTGTCTTCTTTTGCCACACTCTCGGTCAACTTTGCCGCATCGTCTTCCGCTGCTGAAGCATTATCTTCGCTTGCTTGTTCAGTAGTCGCATTCAAACTCTCTTCTGCCGGTTCCGGTTCGCTAGAGCTTTTTTCAGCGATCTGTTCTCCAGCCGTACCCTCAGGACCAGTTACTGTGCCGCTTTCTGTAGCATCAGCGTGGACTACATCTTCAAGAGATCGATCCTTGGTTAGCGAATCATTTTCATCAGTTACAGTATTATTTTCATTTACCTCTTCATCGTTGGGCGGAGGATTAGTTTTTTCCTCATTTTCTTCGTTTTCGTGTTTCAAGTCGTCAGTTTTATCACTGCTAGATCCAGAACTGTTCTTTTCATCGTCGATCTGCGGAACTGATGCAGAATCTGCCACAGGATCAGTTACAACGGTGCTGTTCGTATCGTCAGTAGTCGGAACTTCCGGTTGCACTTCTTCGGAAGGAGCATTATCTTTCGATTCAGTTGAGTTTGGATGTGCTTCGCTTGATTCGTCTTGCTCAACACTCTTTGGTGTCTCTGGTACAATATTAGCCACTTCATCTATCGGTTGCGTTTCTTTTTGAGCTGCTAAAGGATTTTGCGACTCGTCCACTTTGTCCTCTGCCACATTTTCTACGCTTTCCACTTTGGAGTCATCCGTATCATTCTTTAAATCTGTTTGTTCTTCTGATTTTTCTGTACTTTCCTCTTCTACTGCGACAGAATCTTTGGAATGGGTTTCTTTCCTCTCGTCATTATTTGCTGATTCAGTGATCTCATCATTCTGCGGTTTGGAACCTTCTTGTAGCTCATCTTGATGGTCTGCTTTGGTTAGATCATCTTCCGGAAGTGGATCGTTTTCTGATGGCTTTTCCTCAAGCACGATCGTATCCGACACTGCTTCATTTTTATCCACTGAAACAGGATCAACTTGTTGCTGTTCTTGGTCGTGGGCATCACTAGATTCGTTTAACTGTTCAGTTGCCTCAGCATTTTCATTATTCGGGGCGAGTTCTTTTTCGCTCGTTCCTTCATCGGACTTTGAGAAAATTTCTTCTTGAGGATTATCATTCGACGCCGCATTTTCAGAAGATGTTTCTTTGATAGGCGAAGTAACACCACCATCGTTTGTTTCAACTTTAACATCCTCTTCCTCCTCATCGAACCCCATTCGAGGGGAAATGACTACCGGTTCGGCCACTTGCTGAGCTGGCGGGATTTCCGCTTCCTTTTCAGGCGATACAGTCGCGTCAAGATTGATAGTTTCGGTTGCAATGCTTTCTGGCTTGTCATCCTGAGACGCTCTAGGAGCAAGTTCTTCACCAGAAGCCGGTTTTTCAGTAGAATTCAATGAAGAAATATTATCTTTTGCATCGGAAATCACATCAACGGTATCGTCTCCTTCGGTCAAACTAAGTTTATCAATCGCTTCCGCTGACTTTGGTCGATTTTCGTCGACGCGCAAAATGTTTGCATCTTCTGAAGGTTTAACATTTACATCGACTGTATCTTCAGAAGTCTTTTGAACTTCTTCAGCACTTTGCAGCTCCTCGGCAGCTACATCTGCACCTTCTTCAACAGGATCACTAGCCTCTTCTTTCGACACAGCTGGAGAAGGAATTGGTTCATTTTCAACCTTAATTTCCTCTTCCGACGTATTCTTCTTATCGGTGATCTCAACCATTTCCCCCATCTCATGCTTTTGGTCACCTTCCTCAACAGAATCACTCTTAATCAGTTCCACTCCCAGTGGTCCCTCGGGAATATCTTCTCCTTCGTTAGTGTCAGAGGGTTTCGTGCCGCTAGTGACCTTTCCCGAATCGTTACCTTCGTCGTTACGATCCTCGGAACGTTTTTCCAATAAATCATCCACGTTCGCATGCATGAAGCACGTTTCCATATCCTGCAAGGCCATCTCAGCGCTCGGAATCACCTCACTATCCACTGCACGTGATGGTTCTGTAATTTCCGCAGTACTGGGAGCCGTTCCAACATCGTCGCCTTTTTCCACCAGTTCGTCGCCCGTCTCCTTTCCACCGGTGCCGTCCGAGTCCAGTATCTGATCGTCATCGAGGACGCTAGAAACAGCCTGCTCCGCTTCCACCGACTGCGCACTCACTACCCTACCCGGGGATGGAGACGCCTCCGGAGGATTGTAGTGAACCTTCACAATCTCCTGCTCCACTACCGGCACGGGAGCACTCTCTTCCGACAGGGCAATCATTTTCTGCGGTTCACCCTCATCACTGACCGACTGCTTGCCGAGCATCGTGGCCGGGTTGTCCTTCTCCCTGGACGATGGTTTGCGTGCGCGACGTCGCTTGCGACCCCGCAGCTTGGATTCACTTCCGCCACTGCCACTTTCGTCACCATCGCCGCCATTACCGTCACTAAGCGAAGGCTCCTTCGGGAGGCCCAACTTTTCGCGCGTCTTCTCCTTATAGTCCGCATACACCTGGTACGCATTGAACGTCTGATAACCCGGGCTATCGAGCTGACCGTCACGTTCGCGAATCAGATTTTCAAAGTATTCGGCCGCGTGCACGTACAGATTCTCCGGGTTTTCCTTAATCACACTCTTAGCCAACCCGCGCATCAGCTCCGGAAGTCCGTCGGGAATTTTGGGCGCTGATATCGGCATTTCGGTAGGAGCACTTTAATACGCACTTGAGGCTAACTTAAACCACTTCAGGGAAGGGACTACAACGTTCTGTTTCGGAATCTGAAGGAGATCTGACCGTTCCGTGCACATTGACTGCTATTTTCACCTCTCAATCGGATCGGTCACGGGAGCCTTACCGCGCCACCAAACCAATCGATAATATGTGTGAATGCTATTATGGCAGTCTTGCTTCTTGTTTCGCTTGGAAAAGCGTTTTTCTCGTTCGCAAGGTTACGACCCGCAGTACGACGGGTTGCTACTGATGGCGCACAGGACGGTTGTACATAGGACGGGTGTTCGCACTATCCAACCGTTTTAAGGGTTAAGCGCTGGTTGCCCTAGCAACCGGGGCAGGACAACAAAACGCTACACACCCAACGGGCCACCGTCGATGGAAGAAGCATCCTTCGTGTGGGAAGCAAATTGAATCAAAAAGAAACAACATCAATTGAGAGGTCAACGCTCAAGACAAACTCTGCTCCCTCAACAAACATATTCTTACATTAATTCGGATTCAAGTTTAACCCCCTAACGGTTGAGAGTGTGGCCTTTCTTTCTGGCTGGCTCCGATTCTTTTTTATGCCAATTCTTTCACAAACAATTTCATACATAATTGAACCGTGTTTTCTATTAGCTTACAACAGGATAAAAACATATTATTTTTAAATATCGAGCCAAAAGTCTTATACAAATCTGCCACCAATTGAAACATTTTTGTTTCCGCCGCGAAGACCAATGCTTTTTACAAACAGGAAAGACAGATTTTCTAAATCAATTTCACAACTTTCATTTGGCGCGTACTGCTCTGCTTACGGCATAGGAAAACATTGGCAAAAGATATTGACCTGGGCTCGGTGCCAACCGTTGGCAAAGTCATCAATCCACACGGAACTCAAAGGGCAGATGGGACACCTAGCGATTGCCAGTAATATACCCTCAATCGGCAATATGGATCCCATAAGCACGTGAAGGGTCATGTGCATGTTTTTTTGTTGTTGTAAAATTGTAGAATTTACATGAAATAAGCACTTTACATACTTTAACATGTGAACACTATAGGTAATACATGCAGACAAAATTTGCAGCATTACATTGCCTTTTCTTAAACACCATAAAGCCATTACCGTTTTCATTCGTTATGGATCTCTGTTTATCGTTGGCTCCTTTGCGGGCGCTAGACACATTAGATGTTATGCGACGGAATGATTTCAAGGACACAATATACTTGCCAACGCCAATCAAAAGTCATTGAACTGGGGGAGGATTCAAATGTAATGATTCATACGGCACGCCACGCCTTTAAGCCGCGGTTCACACCATAAGACATGGAACAAAACAAACGGTACCCTTAAACTTTGACCGTCCGGATGTCGGTTTACGTGGCAAAATGGACCCAAGGTGGGGTGTATTGGCGATAAAATCTAGGCGGCATAAAATTAACGCCTCTTTGTTGCCCGCCGCATGTGTTAGCACACCACGTAGTGATTGAATTCGGCTGTTAGTCATTTAGTTATTTACAGATACTTTATTCTTTACTTTTTCTGCAAGTTAGCACACAAAACGGAAATGAGCTGTGTTCATTTCCGTTCGGAACAGGAAAACGCCCATGAGTCAGGACTTTTGTAGGTCTACTTCGGCGAACTGCTGTAGAAATTCCGTCTCCAGCGGATGCAGCCGCCCATTGGGAATGATGAGCGAATGGAGCGGTGGTCCCAGGTCGACATTTTTCATATCTCGCAGCGAGCAGGCTACAATTTGCTGACTTTCGTGACCCACCCGGGCGAGACCAACTAGTAGCGAGTTTTCGGTCAGCTTGTGCCGTTCTACCTCGTTACCTTCGTCCGCCGACTTTTTGCTCACAATTTCCAGCAACTGTCCAGCCGCTTCACTTACCGACATAAACCGAGGTGGCATGTATTCGCGTTTCTTCTTCATTAGCGACTCCAGCGTTGGTTCTTTCACTTTGATGTCTAGCAGGCACAGTGTATGCAGCCCGTGCTTGAGATTAGCGGCAATTTTGTCGTAAAAACTATCCGGCTTCCAGTTATCGTCCCAGTACGGAATGGATACTGTTTCACCGAAATGGTACAGCTGCAGCCCGCAACAGCCAACCGCGTTCATAATCGATGCATTGTGGACAACGGATGTTTGGATGCCCTTTTCCTTGGCCCGCAGCAACAGATCGGTGTGTGTGGTGGCTCCAAACGGATCACCAACCACCAGAAACGCTATCGATTGGTTTTCGGCGCCGTCCAAGATTTCATCAGCCCGTTGTTCCACCATTTCTCGATCAGCGAGTATGAGTTTTCGACCATAAAATTCCTCCTATACACGCAACAGATGTAATTTATAACAATTGCCGTAATGTGTGCGCACATCTTATGCATACCAATTTCTCCTGTCCGCAGCTTAAAATAGACGTATACGACTCCAGATAAACGCGCTCGCATTGTTTTATAATGTTCAGTCCTTTCACTGTAATATCCTCCGGATCACCGAGACCCAATCCAATAATGTAAAACATTGTATCACACGATTTTTTACTATTCCAAATTGTACGTTTTAATTTGCCGGTAAAAACCAAAACAAAAACACATGCTCCATCTGACAGTTCGTCAAATGTAAACATCCTAGTTGTCATTCCTCGTTTATGCGTGGAATGACTGTCAGCGCTTCCTAACGTAATTTATTTTATTCTATATGAGTTTGCAAATAAACATAATTAGATTTTTATTCATTCATCGATTTATTAAGCTTCAATCGATTCATTGTAGTTGTGGATTGTAAAGTTATATTAGATTGTTTTCCTAAGAAATCGTATTCTACCAACGTGGAATACTGGTTAAGAAGCGCTGGCTGGATCTGTGCTGATCGATTCATCTGACCAGAAAAGGTTAATGTTCTTTGTGTATTCATCGGCCACAAGCGACGAACCTGAAAATCTTGTTTGTTCCAAAATGTTCAACTTGCACTAGTTTTATCGGGTCTGGGTGATCTTTCAGTTCAATTAGCACATCCCGGAACGTTAGTGAAATAGTTTACCACTGAGCGATAGTTTTTCTGCAATTGCATGTGTGTTGAATATCAATTATGACGGACAAACGAAAAGAGGCCGCTAAAAAGGTAGGTCATTGGAATGGGCCAAGTGGCATGATCTCCCTATCTCAAATGTTTTCATTTTAGATCGATGAGCGCAGCAAATCTGAGGAAAAAACTTCTCCAACGAAAACATCTCCGGCAGTTGGCCATCAATATGTGGAAGGCGATCGCGGTAGCTTTTTCGATTTACGAACAACAACAGGCCAAATACTTTTCATAACAGTGACCATCGCTGCCGTAACTCTAGTGCAATGTCTACCTAAAGATTCAATCAAAGCTCTGCTGAATCTGCAGTTACCAACACAACAATGTAAGCCCGAGGTGCAATTCGTGGAGAAGGAGGTTTTTTCCCACGAGTCACGCCCAAAGTACTGGGTGTTTGGACGGAACCCCACCGGAGGTCACCTTCTGCACGTGCACAACGTACTGCAACGACTGGGCATCGACCAAACCAGCAACGATACCAGTGAGTGGGATTTGCTTTGGGCTCACGATTATCCATTCCGTAAGATAAATCTGCAGCGAATGAAACGACACCAGCTAGTGAATCATTTCCCAGGATCTGGTTTCATCACGAACAAAGTAGATCTGTCCACCACGAAAATGCAGTATATTCCGGTCGCGTTTAAGCTGCCAGCAGAAACTGCACAGTTCCGGGAGTTTACCGCGGCCAATCCGGACATGAAATTTGTACAAAAACATAACCAGCATCGCCATATACAAATCAAAAGTGTGGATGACATTGACTTTGGCAACAATGATACATTCATACAGGAGTTTATCGACGATCCGCTGCTCGTGGATGGGTACAAATTCGATATAGGAGTGTACACTGTGATAACTTCCCTCGATCCACTGCGTGTGTACATTTACAAGGGAGATATCCTGTTCCGGTACTGCCCCGTGCCCTACTATCCGTTTAATGCTTCCGACGTGGACAAGTACATCGTGGGAGACGATTATTTGCCGACCTGGGAGGTACCGTCCTTGAATCAATTCTACAACAAATACGGATTCGGTATGAGAGATTCATTCGATGCGTACATTAGGAGCACGGGCCGTAATCCAAGCACGATCTGGGAGCAGGTTGAGGATGCCATTAGATTGCTAATACTCAAAAAAGAACCGTCACTAACTGCCCTGCTGTCGCGCTACGCTAACCGACGAAACTTTTTCGAGATGATGCGCTTTGATTTGGTGGTCGACAACAATCTGAAGGTTTATCTCATGGAAGCCAACATGAGTCCTAATCTTTCGTCGGCCCACTTCAAACCAAACCGGCTGCTGTACGAGCAGGTGATCTACAACCTGTTCCAACTCGTCGGCGTTGGGTCCAGCGTTCGGCGGGATTCATTCCGCAAACAACAGCTGGATACGGAAGCAATGCTTACCTCTTTGAAGAATCTTGCGACGGCCGCTAACCAGTGTGCCGAACTGCCCTGTACGGAATCTTGTGCCCCGGTCGAGTGTCAACTGTGTTCCACGTGCCTGGAGGAAAGCGATTTGGACGATCTGCAACGCGCTTACCGCGAGCATATGAACCGAGGAGATATGAAAAGAATTTTTCCAGTGCCAAAGGCAGACCGGCATAGACTAGATTATGAATCGCTGTCTGCTAAAAATCAGTTCATGTCGAGGTGGTTTGAAGAGAAGTGTAAAACGGATCATTCGTACTGTTAAATTAGCATTTTTATTTAAACAATCGTAAGATTTTCACATTCACGTTATTTTTACTTTTTTTGCGGGCAACTTCATCTTGATTTTTATTTTAAGGAAGGTTATTTACATAGGGCATTTTCGTTGTACCAATGTTTACCAATAAGATTTCAAACCGAATAAACTTTTTAACTAATTTTAACCAATAAATACCGCATTAATATTATTGGTTCATAAAAAAACGCATACAACTTTTTAAAATAATTCTTACTCTAGAAACCTTGTCCCTTGACAATTGCGTTTAAAGCACTCAGTCAGGCTCTTAATTAGCATCGGTGAGCGTGTAAAAATCTATTTACGGGTTCGCGATTATCCGTGACAATACGGAGATTTGATGCAAGGCTACTATAAAGCGGGCTTTACATGTCCTACAACGACCTGAGAATGATGCGAGAAGACCTATCGAGACGGGATTTCTCGCTGCTTCTCACTATGTACGTGGAAACGCGAGAACAGAAGCGCGGTACCACGCGTGATACCTCTCCAAATTCAAAAATTCTCCTATTTTAAATGAATTAAAATATAGTTTGTAAAATAACAATTTTTTACCAAAGAATAATCTGAAGGTGTGTTCTTGTCGAATGCTCAATTCGTAAATCGTTTTATTTTTCACCATTTTGGCATATGCCCTTTGCTGTCAGAATGACAGCTGTCAACGATTACAGTTAACGTCAAAGTTTTCGATTAGGCTTTGCTCGAGGCATATACATATATATATCTTTGTGAATTAACAAGTTTAACATTTTTCAGTATGTAAAAAAAGATTTTAGTTTGCAAGAACGATACTTTTCAAACTCAAAACAATTTTTAGTTTTTTTTCAAACTGGCTCGAATTAACGTGTTCAAACGCAATTAAAATTCAGCTAAGCTTCGCTTTATATTAAAACAAGCTTGTTTCCTACAGTACTATGGCGAAGGCTACCACTATAAAAGAAGCCTTGAAACGGCTAGAGGATCGAACGAAAACGAATTCCTGTGACGAGAAAGAAATTGATCTCTGCTTCCAGTGGCCACCAATCGAGAAAATGGATACCACATTCTCGACTCTGACCGCCTGTCAGTGAGTATGAGGGACCTAGTAAATTTGGGTCAACGCTTTAATACGCGTTTTTTCGCAAAGAAAACTTTCCCTATCGACGAACATGATAGACAAAATCTACGGACTGAGCGGCATGAAGAACCTGCGCGTACTCTCGCTGGGCCGCAACTACATTAAGGCGATATCCGGTTTGGAAGGCGTGAGCGACACACTGGAAGAGCTCTGGATCAGCTACAATCTAGTGGAGAAGCTAAAAGGCATCAGTGTGCTGAAGAAGCTGAAGGTGCTGTACATGAGCAACAATCTGGTCAAGGATTGGGTCGAATTCAACCGTCTGGCGGATCTACCCATGCTGGAAGATCTGCTCTTTGCCGGCAATCCGCTGGTGGAATCGATGGAGGAAAGCATCTGGAGAGCGGAGGCTAGCAAGCGGTTGATGCCACTGAAAAAACTGGACGGTGAAACGGTCATCCGAGAGGACACCGAGAGCCAGAACCAGCCTGGCGCGGGACAACCGGAGAAATAAACACGTCCGTCAGTTAGTGTACACTTTAAAAGCATTGAAGGAATATATATATTTCGACCATCTCGGAAACGAAATCGATTTAACTGTCGACCTTTCCCGCTTCTTCAGCGCCCACCACCTCCTCCTGCTGCTGCTCCTCGCCGTAGTTTTCAGTTTTCATATCGTTCAAGCCGAGCTCCTCGTTTTGGTCGTACGAGCGATGGTAACGAATTATCCTCAACGCCGTATCCGGTGTACCGTCGTCGTTCAGCGACTGCACGTAGCTATTACCCGTCGGATCGTCCATCACGATCGTTAGCTCCTTGTTCCCGCCGATGGCCGCATCCAGCTGTCCGAAGAACTTATCCATCCGTTCCTTCGTTTCCTTGTCGTTCGAGTCCATAAACATGCCCGTACTTTCCACCAGCTGCTCGCGCATAGCCATCAGCAGGCCCTCGATCGTGGTGAAGCGTCCACCGAGTGCACCCGCACCAACCTCACACTCGAGCTCGCGGATGTACAGACTGCACGATTCCGACTTCAGCACGTCACGCGCAAAATCGATCCGACCCCGGACGGTCACCTCGATCTTCACTCCCTGCTCTTCGATGCCACCGCCCGGTTTCACTTCGTTCGTGCGCAGCCCACAGTTATCGCAAACCGTTGCCATGATGACCACCTCCTTAAAGTGGGGAATCGTCGTCACCTTCATATTCGTGTCGCAAGCGACCGCACACTCCGGACAGTTTGTCTGAAACTGAAGCACCTCGCCCTGCAGCTCCTCCAGCGGCCAGGCCCCTTCGCGGATCGGTTTCAACAGGCTGTCAACCTCCTCGGGGACGCCATTCTCCAGCTTGGCGCATTCCGCCGAAACTTTACTCGGTTCGTTTGCTACTTCGTCATGTGTGAAAATGCCCAGCAGATGGTTTTGTTCCTTGGTGCGCTGGAAGTGTGAGATCGTCGTGGCCGGATCCTTCTGCGGTGCGTTCGGGTTCTCCACGAAGCTATTGCCGGAAATGTCCGATATCGTGAGCGTGAACGGCCGATCCAGATCTTTCAGTGCCTGCAAGTTAACGATGAACGTGTCGATCTGTTCGGCCGCCTCCGGGTGCTGTATCCGACGCACGGGTTGGTCCTGCTCCAGCCCGCGCACAACGCGATCAATGATACCCTCCACGGTCGTTACCTCACCCTTTTGCGACTGGGCCGGTATCTCGAAATCGAGCTCCTCTATCC
>KZ072923.1:151339-163259 GCA_002091845.1 Anopheles cracens | reverse complement strand
TTTGTTCCTTTTCTATCCCTCCTTTTCTTCTATTCAGTGACACGACGTCTTCCGGGTTGACAACGCCGCGCGTTCGGGCACGTCGCTCGCCGATGCCATCGCCGAAGCAGAAAACGCAAAGCTGGAAACCGTGGAAGCGGAAACAACAGCCAAAGCACGCGGCCGACAAGTTGCTGATTCCGCTGCCAATTCCGCACCCGGTGCATATCGCCATATCAATCTACAACCGCGATTCGGACCAACCGATCCCGATCGAGTCGGAGCTCTGCTGGGAGATACTGCGCTCGATCGAAGAGTGCCAGGGTGACCAGGAAGCGATCGTACGCTTCCGGGAGCTCGGTGATCGCATCGATGGCGTCAGCCACCACCACCATCATCGGTCGGTGGGCATCAGCGTGGACGGACTGGCCGCCATCGACAGCAGCATCGATTCGCTCGATTCTCAGAACTCGTCCAACTCCGGGACCAAGGACAGTATGGATATGATGGCGGGTGCGACGGAAACGCTGCCGTGCACCAACCGCGAGGTAACGATCATGATGCCGCTCGGGGCGGACGACGAGGACGACAACGACCGCGTAGACGGTGGGAACGGGCGTATCGGACGTACCGGGGACGGCGCGAATGATCTGGTCGTTCCGCACGGTACCACCAACACCACCGTACTCATGATGCCGTCGGCCAATGGGTCCGGTAGCGTGACGACTGTTTGTGCTCTTGCAATCAGATTAATCTGTTTCGATTAGTTAAAAACAAAAACAAACAAAAACAAAATGAATAACCAGAGAAGCAGAGAACTAGACTAAATTAATGAAGTGAACACGAGAACTATAAATATAATGAAATTAATGAAACTGACCTACGTTTCTTTAGCGGAAATTGTGCATTTTCAACATTAGTGTGTGTGTGAACGAAAGAAATCCATCCCAATTGGAAGATTGCTTTACCATTCAATTGATTGTTTTCATTATGTTTGTAGTTGCTTTTGTATAGACAATGACATAGACGATTTGTGTCACGGGCAACTCGACTGGGAGGACACATATCTTGCCAGATACCTTACTAGCTTAGTACATACCTGCTATGACAATTTTCCATTACAGGCTCGGTGCGACGTATTTGAGGTATATTTTTAATTTATGATTTGTAAATTTGTGTTGTCCAATCCACGAGAACAATTTAAAAAAAATACCGTTTAAGAATCTTTGGAATACCGGCGCAAGGGAAACCGATGAAAGCACTTACCATGGCTCTCTATTTTTGAAGTAAATAAGTTGAAAATGGCAGGTCTTGCATAGCATATGGAAAAAGCGCAACGGCCAAAACATTGATCTTTTTTTTCACCTTTTGTCTCTAAAACTTTTCGTGAACCTAAATATAATGTTACTAAAAAAACTATTATTTACATCGTATATGTTTGTTTTCATTGTTTTTGTTTTTTTTCTTTTTTTTTGTAATTCAGGATACTAAACCATTTTATTGTTGTGTAATTTTAATAACATTTTAGTAACTTCCTCAAATTGTGTCCATTCGTCGATAATTGCCTGTGGTCGCACATTCACTGTACATACCTTTCGCAACCCGCTCTCGTCCTTCTCGTGTTATTTGCTCGTGCACGTGGAGTTGTTTGTTCGATGACCGATGTATAGGAGAATCAGACTGCTCGGGTCGACCAACGTGCTATGCTACCCTTATACTCAAGGATGTCGGAACAGCAAGATCGCTTAGAGCATCGTGTATTATGTGTTTCACTAGTTGCCACAGATAGCTGTATTCGCATTCGTACGACAAAACAACACTAGGGGCTTTGTTTTGCGCGATTTATTGTTTGCGAGTAGCGAATGCGTCCAGTAGGAAAAAACTCACGCAGAAACGTGTAGCCGGACGCAGCAACTATGGGTGAAAGACGATGCGTAACCGATGCGCGCAGCGAATCGAATAGTGCGCGGGTCGAAATGCGCCAAAAGCCGTATACACCGGGACATGTGTGGCGCATGCGGCAGCAGTTTGTTTGTGCTCTTGCAATCAGATTAATCTGTTTCGATTAGTTAAAAACAAAAACAAACAAAAACAAAATGAATAACCAGAGAAGCAGAGAACTAGACTAAATTAATGAAGTGAACACGAGAACTATAAATATAATGAAATTAATGAAACTGACCTACGTTTCTTTAGCGGAAATTGTGCATTTTCAACATTAGTGTGTGTGTGAACGAAAGAAATCCATCCCAATTGGAAGATTGCTTTACCATTCAATTGATTGTTTTCATTATGTTTGTAGTTGCTTTTGTATAGACAATGACATAGACGATTTGTGTCACGGGCAACTCGACTGGGAGGACACATATCTTGCCAGATACCTTACTAGCTTAGTACATACCTGCTATGACAATTTTCCATTACAGGCTCGGTGCGACGTATTTGAGGTATATTTTTAATTTATGATTTGTAAATTTGTGTTGTCCAATCCACGAGAACAATTTAAAAAAAAATACCGTTTAAGAATCTTTGGTGCCTCCCATAAACAATACGATAAAACGTCGAGATCACAGTTTGTATTAAATAATTTCAGTGCTCTTTTAATCTTCTTTAGAGATTTTATCTCCATGCTGATTTATTTCTGTACTTCGAAAAATGAAAAAAAAACTAAAGCAATCTTGAGGAGTTTGAAAAGACAGTGAACCAGAGTAATCTGTTTAAACGCCATATCAGCTAGTGTAAAAAAACATAATCTTTCCAATTTGTACAATTTATTTGAACTCTATTACTTATTTCACGAAATGCCATGCTTCTTCTGCTGATGTCGTTTCAGTGTGCTTTTCGAAACGTAAGAACTACTGCAAACGGTGCAGAGGTAGCGATCCTCCCGGTGACACGATGCCACATGCTCGTTCAGATGCGATCGTTGCAGGTAGCTCTTTCCACACTCGCCACATCCAAACGCCCGTTCCTGCCGATGCCGCGACCGGTGATGCTTGTTGAGATGATCCTTGGTGGCGAACGATTCGGCGCACTCTGCACACCGATAATCCTTCCGCTCGCTGTGCACATTGCGAATGTGCGCGTTTAGGTTCGAGTTGGCGGTAAACTTTTTGCCACAGTACAAACACGTGAACGCCTTGATGCCCGTGTGTCGCTTTAAGTGATACTTTAGCCCGGACGTCGAACTAAACCGACGATCGCACAGCATGCAGTAGATGACTTCCTCGTTCGAGGCCGTGTTTAGTGCGCTGGCGGAGGAGCTTGTCGCCTTCTGGTCGGCGTCCTGCTGGCCGTGACGTTCATAGAACGCACAGCAATGCTTCTCAAGGTTGTGCTTCCGCTGGAAGGTGCGGTCGCACAGATTACACGCGAACCGGTACCCGTGCTCCGTCTCGTGCACCGAATAGTCTAGTGGAGCAGAACTTTGCACCAGCGACAGTGCTTCCTCCATCTCGGGGATGTTGCTCTCGCGAAAGCGGACATTCTCCTTCAGATGCTCGTGCCGGTGAGTTCGGTAAAGCGATATGCGCGTAAAACTTGCTCCACAATCGTTGCACACCAGACTGGGTACGTCGTGCTCCTCCGCCAGGTGGATGGACAGATGGTGCTGTTTCTGGAATCCCCGTTCGCACTGGGGACACCGATACCGACACGGTTCCGGTTCCGTGTTACCTTCCATCCCCCGAAGGTAGATATCGTAATCATCGATCAGATACTCCTCCCCATTTTCGATGTATTTGTTCCAGATTTCGTCGTTCTCGAACGCTTCGTCCAGAAAGTCCTCCAGCACCATCCGTCGATCGATCCGCAGCTCCACCGGCTGGGAGAGGTCCGGTTTTTCCGGCCCACTCCGGACGAGGTGGAAATTATGCAAAAATTGCTCCTGCTCTCGGTCGGGCTCGTTCGCTTCCGGCAGCTCCAGCTCTTTGACGAACAACGCATCATTCAGCAGCGTTTCGTATGGTTCTTTCTCGTGCTGCTCACCGTCGCTGTGCCGCCCACGCAAATGGTCCAACAGCGCTTCGTAGCTCTCGAACGCGGGAGCCCCACTTCCACAGTACCCACAGTAGTACGGGTTGGCCTGCTGCCGATGGCTAGAGCGAAGATGGCGGTTGAGACATTTTCTCATCCGTTCCTTCTTGTCGCAGAACCGACAAACGAACATCCGGTCCGGGTGGGCCGTTCGTACGTGCTCGAGCAGCTTCGGCTCGCCGAGCCAGCCACTGTTGCAGAAGCTACACACATGATCCTTGTGGTAGCGCATGTGGTTACGGTAGTTGGTTTTGGTGCGAAACTGTCGCTCGCACAAGTGGCAGGAGTACGTTTCAGGCGCGTCGTGATACATTGTTTTGTGCTGCAGCATGCCTCGGTTAGTTTTGAATGATTTTTCGCACGGCTGACAGTGGTAGTACAGGTGGCTGGGTTGCGAATGTTGCAATTTGAGATGCTTTTTCCACTCCAGTTTCGTGGCGAACGAATGGTCGCATATGGCGCACGGAAAAGAACCCTCCGGAATGGGCGCAATTTTTTGGCTGGATGCGTTGCATGCCTCGAGTAGTGTGGCTAGAAGTGTGTTGTAGAAGTTATAGCATTCCTCCAACTGACCCACGCACGAAACACAGATTCGATCTTTGTGGTCGATGTGTATATGCTGGAAGAAAGAAAGCGATACACGATTAGACAACCAGTTGACTGTGTACTTCGAACTTGCCTACCTCGGGAAGATGGAAGATTTCAATCATAGCTCGTATTGTCACATCCTTTCCAGCCACCACCACCCATGCATCCATTTCTTTCGAATCGTCCGTCCATTTGTTGCACCATTTGCAATCGTTTGTTCCAATCAGCTGCTTCATGTTGTTCTTTTCAGCGTACACTTTATTTACTAGATTGCTTTTACACCATTTTCTGGTGGAAGAAGCTGGTTATTTTACGAGAAAACAAACGCATACAATAATACTGGGATTCAATGCATTTATCCATAGTATCTTCACTAAAAATAACAAAAAAAAGATCGTTCCGAAAAATGTGCCCCACTGCAAGGTAAATAAAAACAAACCCCTCACTGCAGGGGTGTTTTGACAGCCGGATTTATTTTGATGCCGTGCACACCAACACACACAAACGCACCAATTGACAGCTGTCGTTTGTGTCGTAAATTTTGGAAGAGGATGTTGTGCTTTTCTGTAAATTGATATTTTTCTGGCGAACGTCGAAGTAAAACCTGCCTAAGCTTACCCTCCCAGTGTCTACGGCAAGGTACGGCTGTGCCGGATGTGGTGGTGTTGAACATTTAACAACCCATCTCTTACACTACCACCATTGGTTACGTTTCAGTACGGGCAGAAGCTCTAGCTAGGTGGGCGCTACTCACCTCATCCACAACATTTATAAGCTCGATTAAGGCAACATCCGAACGCGTCACAGACTCTCGTGGAGGTGAAATGTTTCTCGTCGCCCTTACCGGCGGTATCGCCTCGGGAAAGAGCACCGTGACGAAGATATTCCGTGACAACGGTGTTCCGGTGATCGATGCCGATGCCATCGCCCGCCAAGGTAAGGTGCCATCGCCAGCCAGCCTAGTGCTGAGTGTGTGCGGAAACGGTGATGCCATTGACACCGCGAACGGGGTCCACGGTTCTCCTGCGGTGCGGAGAGAAACCGCGTATTGTGGAGGTTGCGCCGGATGGGCGTTTCGTTTAGCATATCAGTTGCATAAGCAAATACGACTGCAGTCGCTTCCAACGCGTCACCGGTCTAAACTAATGACTATTTCGTTCCATTTGTCTTACCACTACAGTTGTCGAACCGGGCCGACCTGCATGGCATAAAATTAAGGCCACTTTCGGGGATGAGGTGTTCCACGCCGAGACGGGCGAGCTGAACCGGGAGGCGCTCGGTCGCATCATATTTGATGACGTAGAGAAACGAAGACTGGTGAACGAATTCACGCATCCCGAAATTCACCGGATCATCTACAGGGAGGTGATCAAGAGTTTCTTTCTAGGCCATAACTTTGTCGTGCTCGATCTGCCGCTGCTGTTCGAGATCCGTGTGATGTTGAACTACATACACAAAATCATTACCGTCACCTGGTGAGAGCAGGGCCCAGCCCCAGAAGGTTCAACCGGTTCAGTGGACTAATGCTTACCGTTCGTTCGTTCTAGCGAGGAAGACATCCAAGTCACTCGGCTGATGGACCGCAGCCAGTACACAGAGGCCGAAGCGAAAAAACGCATCAAAGCGCAGATGCCACTAGAGCTGAAGTGTGAGCAGTCACACTTTGTTATCGAAAACTCAGGTTTGCAAGCACGGCCATTGTTTGGGCATAATTTTGAACGACACTAATTTTGTTGCACCATTTGCAATCGTTTGTTCCAATCAGCTGCTTCATGTTGTTCTTTTCAGCGTACACTTTATTTACTAGATTCCGTTTACACCATTTTCTGGTGGAAGAAGCTGGTTATTTTTCGAGAAAACAAACGCATGGGATTCTATGCATCCATCCGTAGTATCTTCACTAAAAAAAAAAAGATCGTTCCGAAAAATGTACCCCACTGGAAGGTAAATAAAAACAAACCCCTCACTGCAGGGGTGTTTTGACAGCCGGATTTATTTTGATGCCGTGCACACCAACACACAAGTTGAAGTTGAAATCTATTGTGTTCGTGTGCACGGGTGTACGTGGTGGAAGTGTGTTGCAATGCAAGCTAAACTAGCACGCTTTTCCTTTGCCGCCCGCTGGGCGATGATAAGAAATATATAGAAAAAGAGAATCTGTGCCAGGTTTAATTTAATTCGTTTTTCGATGGATGTTCAAGATGTTCAAGCCAATATGGTAGTTTGTGCCAGAAAGAAATCTGCAGTGCGGTAACAGCTATGCGAAACTTTAAGAAAGCTGTTTGGTTTGGTGCGTACTGTTTCTATCTAAATATCTTAAGGACCATGGAAGAGAGGCGTCTGTCCACAGCTTGTAAGCAAATGCAAATTGAGTGCGCCATCTTTGTTTCTGCATAATGTTAACTGAAAAAAAAAATAAATAAGTATTTCTCAGAAGCATCTGAAGGTGGTGAAATTATTTCCTGAGCCCGGAGTGCCAGGACACCACAAGCCGAAGCCAGCCCGGAGTGTTGGAATTCAGGACTAAATTTTAAGCGAATTTTATTTCATTTTTCACCGTGGTACACTTTTCCGTTGAATTCCGTTTCCGACGCTCCGTTCTGTGCCGTATCCGTCAATGTAATGCCCGTTGTTAGCTGACAGATCTGACGTGATCTGTCAGCTTCTCAACTCATGCTTATAAACTCGCTCTCTACTGCTACAAAATTGTCAGGACAATATTAAAATGTCACGTGCTGCTACTTCGTTCAGTAGAATGCAGTTGATGTAGTTGTAGTTTTGCAACAATGGTCGGATTAACAATAAGATATTTTAATTTAGCATACGATAAACATACTAGAGAATCGACTTACTGGTTCTGATAAATTATCCGAGATCGAGTTTTTAATTCGTATTGAACAACGCGCCGGAACGAATCAAAAGAAGATCACTGTGTTCGAAGCGGGATCGCGGAACGGGCGATTGCAGCAGCAAACCGAAAGTTGCATAGCAAGCTTAGATATAATTTAATCGAGTTAATGAAAATAGAACACATTTATTGGATGTAGAATAGACAAAAACAGCTAATCCTGATTTTAATCCAGCTTAATCTGGTCTAACTTGGTTTCAAGTATCAGCATTAGCTTCAACACTTCTCAAATCCGGCAGCTCCAGCTCTTTGACGAACAACGCATCATTCAGCAGCGTTTCGTATGGTTCTTTCTCGTGCTGCTCACCGTCGCTGTGCCGCCCACGCAAATGGTCCAACAGCGCTTCGTAGCTCTCGAACGCGGGAGCCCCACTTCCACAGTACCCACAGTAGTACGGGTTGGCCTGCTGCCGATGGCTAGAGCGAAGATGGCGGTTGAGACATTTTCTCATCCGTTCCTTCTTGTCGCAGAACCGACAAACGAACATCCGGTCCGGGTGGGCCGTTCGTACGTGCTCGAGCAGCTTCGGCTCGCCGAGCCAGCCACTGTTGCAGAAGCTACACACATGATCCTTGTGGTAGCGCATGTGGTTACGGTAGTTGGTTTTGGTGCGAAACTGTCGCTCGCACAAGTGGCAGGAGTACGTTTCAGGCGCGTCGTGATACATTGTTTTGTGCTGCAGCATGCCTCGGTTAGTTTTGAATGATTTTTCGCACGGCTGACAGTGGTAGTACAGGTGGCTGGGTTGCGAATGTTGCAATTTGAGATGCTTTTTCCACTCCAGTTTCGTGGCGAACGAATGGTCGCATATGGCGCACGGAAAAGAACCCTCCGGAATGGGCGGAATTTTTTGGCTGGATGCGTTGCATGCTTCGAGTAGTGTGGCTAGAAGTGTGTTGTAGAAGTTATAGCATTCCTCCAACTGACCCACGCACGAAACACAGATTCGATCATTGTGGTCGATGTGTATATGCTGGAAGAAAGAAAGCGATACACGATTAGGCAACCAGTTGACTGTGTACTTCGAACTTGCCTACCTCGGGAAGATGGAAGATTTCAATCATAGCTCGTATTGTCACATCCTTTCCAGCCACCACCACCCATGCATCCATTTCTTTCGAATCGTCCGTCCATTTGTTGCACCATTTGCAATCGTTTGTTCCAATCAGCTGCTTCATGTTGTTCTTTTCAGCGTACACTTTATTTACTAGATTCCGTTTACACCATTTTCTGGTGGAAGAAGCTGGTTATTTTTCGAGAAAACAAACGCATGGGATTCTATGCATCCATCCGTAGTATCTTCACTAAAAAAAAAAAGATCGTTCCGAAAAATGTACCCCACTGGAAGGTAAATAAAAACAAACCCCTCACTGCAGGGGTGTTTTGACAGCCGGATTTATTTTGATGCCGTGCACACCAACACACACAAACGCACCAATTGACAGCTGTCGTTTGTGTCGTAAATTTTGGAAGAGGATGTTGTGCTTTTCTGTAAATTGATATTTTTCTGGCGAACGTCGAAGTAAAACCTGCCTAAGCTTACCCTCCCAGTGTCTACGGCAAGGTACGGCTGTGCCGGATGTGGTGGTGTTGAACATTTAACAACCCATCTCTTACACTACCACCATTGGTTACGTTTCAGTACGGGCAGAAGCTCTAGCTAGGTGGGCGCTACTCACCTCATCCACAACATTTATAAGCTCGATTAAGGCAACATCCGAACGCGTCACAGACTCTCGTGGAGGTGAAATGTTTCTCGTCGCCCTTACCGGCGGTATCGCCTCGGGAAAGAGCACCGTGACGAAGATATTCCGTGACAACGGTGTTCCGGTGATCGATGCCGATGCCATCGCCCGCCAAGGTAAGGTGCCATCGCCAGCCAGCCTAGTGCTGAGTGTGTGCGGAAACGGTGATGCCATTGACACCGCGAACGGGGTCCACGGTTCTCCTGCGGTGCGGAGAGAAACCGCGTATTGTGGAGGTTGCGCCGGATGGGCGTTTCGTTTAGCATATCAGTTGCATAAGCAAATACGACTGCAGTCGCTTCCAACGCGTCACCGGTCTAAACTAATGACTATTTCGTTCCATTTGTCTTACCACTACAGTTGTCGAACCGGGCCGACCTGCATGGCATAAAATTAAGGCCACTTTCGGGGATGAGGTGTTCCACGCCGAGACGGGCGAGCTGAACCGGGAGGCGCTCGGTCGCATCATATTTGATGACGTAGAGAAACGAAGACTGGTGAACGAATTCACGCATCCCGAAATTCACCGGATCATCTACAGGGAGGTGATCAAGAGTTTCTTTCTAGGCCATAACTTTGTCGTGCTCGATCTGCCGCTGCTGTTCGAGATCCGTGTGATGTTGAACTACATACACAAAATCATTACCGTCACCTGGTGAGAGCAGGGCCCAGCCCCAGAAGGTTCAACCGGTTCAGTGGACTAATGCTTACCGTTCGTTCGTTCTAGCGAGGAAGACATCCAAGTCACTCGGCTGATGGACCGCAGCCAGTACACGGAGGCCGAAGCGAAAAAACGCATCAAAGCGCAGATGCCACTAGAGCTGAAGTGTGAGCAGTCACACTTTGTTATCGAAAACTCAGGTTTGCAAGCACGGCCATTGTTTGGGCATAATTTTGAACGACACTAAGTTCCACCTTTCATCGCAACGCAGGAACGCTTCGAGACACCGAGGAGCAAACGTTAAAAATTCTGGCCATTCTTCAGGACAGCAACCAGCACTGGAAAATACGGGGTGTCATCTTTGCCACAGCGGCCTTGCTCGTTTCCAGCATCGCCTGGCTGCTCAACTACAAGTACAAGTGGTTTAATGCGAACTGATGTCTTCCGCGTACCGCGTTGTGATCCTCCCTTCGATTGATCGATTACGTTCCTGGTTCCGTTGTGTTTTATCGGGTTTGATTAAGTTTACGTGTTTTTCTTTTAAATACCTTCCCCCTTCATAGTCGACCGGTTTTTTTGCTGTTTTTTTTTTGGATCCCCGTTTCTCTGTTGGTGTTTCGTTATCGTTTTGTTTCGTTTACCACACATTACATTCTACATCACAGGCGCGCATACGCGGTTCACACGACGAGTGTAAATAATAAGCGCCCACGGGATGTACAGAGTAATCAGTATCGTAGAACGCTCGGTCTTCCCTAGGAAGATGAAAAGACAAATGGCATTTGCTAATCGAATAGTTGAAGTTGAAATCTATTGTGTTCGTGTGCACGGGTGTACGTGGTGGAAGTGTGTTGCAATGCAAGCTAAACTAGCACGCTTTTCCTTTGCCGCCCGCTGGGCGATGATAAGAAATATATAGAAAAAGAGAATCTGTGCCAGGTTTAATTTAATTCGTTTTTCGATGGATGTTCAAGCCAATATGGTAGTTTGTGCCAGAAAGAAATCTGCAGTGCGGTAACAGCTATGCGAAACTTTAAGAAAGCTGTTTGGTTTGGTGCGTACTGTTTCTATCTAAATATCTTAAGGACCATGGAAGAGAGGCGTCTGTCCACAGCTTGTAAGCAAATGCAAATTGAGTGCGCCATCTTTGTTTCTGCATAATGTTAACTGAAAAAAAAAATAAATAAGTATTTCTCAGAAGCATCTGAAGGTGGTGAAATTATTTCCTGAGCCCGGAGTGCCAGGACACCACAAGCCGAAGCCAGCCCGGAGTGTTGGAACTTAACTGTTAAAAAGAGGAGTTCAGGTGCGAGAGATCCGGGATCGAACCTTCGCTCGATCCCACACCTGGGCTCCGCTCTTTAACAGTAGCCTACTAAAATTTCTTGTTGTTTACAACAGCATTGTATGTAACAATCGTTACAACAGTGTTCCTGAAATATACTTGAATTTTTCAGGACTAAATTGTCAGGACAATATTAAAATGTCACGTGCTGCTACTTCGTTCAGTAGAATGCAGTTAATGTAGTTGTAGTTTTGCAACAATGGTCGGATTAGCAATAAGAGATTTTAATTTAGCATACGATAAACATAGTAGAGAATCGCCTTACGGGTTCTGACAAATTATCCGAGATCGAGTTTTTAATTCGTATTGAACAACGCGCCGGAACGAATCAAAAGAAGATCACTGTGTTCGAAGCGGGATCGCGGAACGGGCGATTGCAGCAGCAAACCGAAAGTTGCATAGCATGCTTAGATATAAGTTAATCAAGTTAATGAAAATAGAACACATTTATTGGATGTAGAATAGACAAAAACAGCTAATCCTGATTTTAATCCAGCTTAATCTGGTCTAACTTGGTTTCAAGTATCAGCATTAGCTTCAACACTTCTCAAAGGCAGCATAGTATAAGATTAGTTAGAGCTTTACCGGAAGAATCGGAGTGCCTGCCATTAAAATTCGACCTACAACATCGGGCAGTCTAAAATTGAATCAAACACAA
>KZ072923.1:53567-71782 GCA_002091845.1 Anopheles cracens | reverse complement strand
TCCCAGACCGTGGAGTAACGTTTGCTCATCAAAGGACGATGATGAAAGCATCATGTTAGTAGTGGTGCTGGCGGACGGGCAAGGACTACCGTTTCCAAGCATAGTGGAGCTTATGCCACTACTACTACCACCATTGACGGTGTCACTGTGTAATGCAAGATTGCGTCCACCGCCAGCAGTAACGCTTCCGACTGTTCCAGCAGTTTGACTAGTGTACAGCTCGTCCATTGCGAACGCACCGCTTTCGTGCTTGTCCAGCTCGAACCCGTAGTCCATGCTGACCGAGCGCAGTATGTTTGTGCAGATATCGTACGGGCTGGGTTCCAACATTGAGGCACCGATCTTGGCGGCGTAGTTGCGAGAGTACCACACTCGGAGAATGTCACCCAACTCAATGTCTGGTTGCAACCCTCCGCACGATGATCCTAGTGTGCAGCATCTGCGGGGCATCCCATTACACCCAGAACTGTCCAGAGTACGCCAAAGGAGATCATGTAAGTAAACTCACCAATGTCTACGAGTCTTGTTAAAAGCATGTCAAACGGTTTTTTTTATTACAGAGTGAACGCAAATAGAGAGTAGTAGTAGGCGCTGTCATTCGTGTAGACATTGAGGTGTTTTTCTTCTGGAAAAACAATCGACTCCACACTTGTCTCTCGATAGCATAGTGAGTGATAAATCGAATAGTGCCGCAGGGTTACCGCCAGCAGTAACGCTTCCGACTGTTCCAGCAGTTTGACTAGTGTACAGCTCGTCCATTGCGAACGCACCGCTTTCGTGCTTGTCCAGCTCGAACCCGTAGTCCATGCTGACCGAGCGCAGTATGTTTGTGCAGATATCGTACGGGCTGGGTTCCAACATTGAGGCACCGATCTTGGCGGCGTAGTTGCGGGAGTACCACACTCGGAGAATGTCACCCAACTCAATGTCCTTTATTGCGGTGTAATAGATTTCGTCATTTTCCTGTAAGAATTGAGAAAGGGATGATTAGAAATGTACTGAACGACAGCAATACAGCATTACTTGTAACATAATATAGCGATTTTCTGAAGCACACAGCGTATATGCTCCTCTTCTAGATACATCCTCTCTATAAGCTCGATATATAGAGCGAATCAGTTCCTTCGTATCCAAATCTTCGGTCTTTTCTTTTTTTTCTGTATAAGGGTGAAAAATGTCCTTCTCGTTATCCTCTTATCAATGTTTGTACCCTCACCGTACTAGATATGGGACTAGAACCAAGCTGATTTAACTTCTTTCTTTCCCGTTTTAGTTAAATGTATTCTGTAACTTATTTTATTTATTCTTTTCTTACAGTTTCAGCTAGAGCAATTGAATAATACACTATTGCAAATTTTTAGAAACTTCAACAAAATGAACAATAAATGTTCTGAAAAGATTATAAGCATTAGACCATGCATCCGTTATAAGCTTTCACCAAACTCCATCGAGCATTGAATGTGTAGTATCTGTTTGAATTATTGTATCCGGCGTCGTGTCATACATTCGAGGTCTTATATTTACTTTTAGTTTAGCCTGGACCTTCGAGCATTTGATGGAACGTTTAAAACGTACTCTTCAACGCAAAAATCTTCGTAAAAAAACTACTCAAATGACCAAATGTTAACCATGGTCATGGATACTTATCCCACAGCTTTATTAGGAACAGTCGTTAAATTGTAGAAGATCCAATAGCATATTTCGAGCAAGGTTGTAAATGATGTTTAATAAAGTTTTTAATCCAACTTTGACAAAAGCATTCTTCAGAAATGGTATTACAGTGCTCAATTTAGCTACGCTACCGTCCAAAGCAACACATGAAGCGATTAGTTTGGCCGAGCTGAACGCAACACTCACCCCAGGCTAATCTGTCTTTAAATGGCTGTTTGCAAGATAAGGAAGCATTAATTACAATTGTTTGGTACATTTCGCTTACTCCATTCCCGATCGCGTACTTACGATAAGGCGGAACGGTGGAAGAGAATGCATGAAAAGTTAACCCCCCTCCCAAGGGGGGGGGGGGGGGGGGGGGGAGAGAATGGCAGAATCCACTGGGGGATGGGAAGGATGGAACGTTGCCTATTTGACTCACATGCCTGGCCTAACCGACACACGGTATGCACACGTTTGTGTGCGAGGGCCGATTAATTACATTCCCACACACACACACACAGACACAGCATGAACATTTGATTATGTGTCGGGTGGTGGGCGGTAGGAGGAAGAGGGGGGGGGTCATTTCAAGCTAGGCTTGTTCATTTAATGCATCTATTAAGAGTGCTGCAAAGATTATATTGCAATTGGATTGATTTTTGTTTATATTTTGTAAAGAATTTGGGTGTTTAAATTTTGCTACTGCTTTTTTTTTGCTACAACAACAAAAAACTATTCCTTTCTATTTTACACAGGTGTGTTAGTGAACTACGCTAAACGTTCCTAAATGTACAGGTACGAAACAAAGAGCAAAAAAATAGAAAACATCCCAAATAAACAAACTTCATTTGTCTAAACATTGCGGCTTATTTACCACCTCTTTCGCACAAACCATGCGCACGCGGCTGGCTGCCAACACGCGCACTCTACTATCGCGTGAAGAAGGGTTTTCCGCAGGGAAGGAAAACATCTTCTCCTTGACAATGTTGGTGAGATTTTCGCCCGCTGCGCAACGCACTTGGGGGAAAATTTTGAGCACACGAAGACCAAAAAAACACCATTCATTTCCAACCACCACCGTGTGTATAAAAAACAGTGGAACGATTAAGTAGTAGCACGAAGAAGAATGGAAAGCAGAACATTAATCTATGCACGCATACAACCACACACGCATACACACCTATGCAGTATCACTTTCTCGCGGTTAACGATTTGTGTATTCGGAGCGCGTTAATAGCTCTAAACGAATTGGGGGAAATACAAGCAAGCAAGCGCGTTTAGGAACACATACATCTCTCCCGTGTTCCGCGCGCGCACGAGATGAAATAATGTGAGTCAGATGTTTTTTATGTGCCATCCAGCACCACTAACGTACGGTTTCAACAACAAATAGAACAAATAGATCATAATCGTGTAACTTGTTGTTGCTTGTTTTGTTGCCCATTTCGTTTACTGACTCATCAAACGTAGGCTGCGCGGCAAGCACAGCAGGCGTTGTTCGTTCGGTTTACTTCGGAAAGATGTGTTTAGTTGCAGTTGCGATTAGGGACGGAAGTCATAAGAAGTCAGCTAGATTATTGGTGCTTTGCTTCATAATATTACGGAGGTTTTGTAAATGGGTAAACCAAAAATCAGCTGTATTGTGATGCAATAAAATGACCTTCTCGTTTTGGTTGGCATAACGACTCGCGCTTGCGACCTCACAGTTTTTTTTAAATGCTTATCAATACCCTTATGATTTCACTTGTTGTGGGAGATAGTAACCGCTCCGGTAAGTATGTAAATATTTACGTTAGTATACGTAATAAAATATTTTTGGTATAATATAATTGGTCCAAATAAAAATCAATACATGGTACAGCTTCTGACGGATACATAAATAGTTGATATATAAGGTGAAAAATAATAAAAATTGCCAACGAAAATTATAGCCAAAGATTTTAATAATAAAACATAAAGAGGGTAACAGGCCAATCTGTATGTAATAAATTTCTCCGTATATTGTTGTTGTATTCGTAGGTTTTATTCATCAATACTATTCCGTTGAGTCTCTGGATGACAAAGGTCATACGATATGCATCTGATGTTTTCCAATATCTCGATTGACATTTTTATCCTACATTCGCCCAGGTTAAAAAGACCCATTAAAAAAACGAACAAACTAACATATTACATAAAAAATTTGATAAGTTTCAAAATAGAGAGGAAAAAACATTATCAACCCTGTAAGAAGCAGTAATGATGTACTTCATATTTCATATTTACTTCATATTTATTATAAAATCCGAATCCAGCAGCACGGCAAGATCCTTTATGATAGTTAATATACTTAAGTAATAGCCCCATAGGATCTTGTTTCTCGATCGTCCAAACGAGATGATAGAACACTTTGGGGGGCACAAAAGGTGGCCGCTCGATTGACACAAAACGGAAAAGGAGTTGAGGACATTTTGGAAAGAAGCTCGACATGAGAGGACACATGAAGAAAGCTTTCAAGATCTTCTGCGTACAGCAGAAAACCCTTCTGGGGACAGGACATGAGACATTTGGAAATAAGTCTCCCGTTTTCATCTTTTGGAAATGAAATTTAATTTGGAAAAAATAAACTATGATCTTTAGTCTTCTAGTATAAACGAAAGAAGAATCACTTAAGTTGTTTATCAAATTGTTGATATCCTGTCAATTCATTTCATTGAAACAATTCATGTGTACCAGTTCAATTCCTGTCCAAAACAAAATAGAATTCTAATTACAATACAAAATACGTTTTCTAAAAGGTTCAACGATTTCAAAATTACTGAACTGACCTGTTCAATTGATGAAATCCTACGAATTCAGCTACGACGGGTCAAAGTTTACATAAAGCATACACGATAGCAATATAATATAATGGAATAGGAGAGATAGATAATCTTGTGCTTTATATTAGAAGAGATGTTTACTTTCAACTGTAAGATTTAGGAAGGGCTCTATGCAGCGTCAGACAAACACGACACTGGCGTGTGAATTATCATTTTTTTACGAATCCGCCAATATCCGCCTCCTGACAATTAACAGGATGAAACCGCAAAGTGTAAACAGCATCAAGATGGGCATCAGACATGTCAGACAAAACCAAACTGTCTCGTTCGATGTCTTGTTTGTCTGGCATGTCAGATGCTGTCGACGGCTCATAGAGCCCTGCCTTAGAAGCAACATGAAAAATAGACATAATTTTGATAGAACATATGTTAAAGAGCGGAGCCCAGCTGCGGGATCGAGCGAAGGTTCGATCCCGGATCTCTCGCACCTGAACTCCTCTTTTTAACTGTGTAGTCCAGCACTCCGGGCTGGCTTCGGCTTGGTATGTCCTGGCACTCCGGGCTCAGGAAAAAATTCCAATACTCAGACGCTTCTGAGAATACTTCTTTATTATTTCTATTCGGAATCTATAATCGGAATGAATGTGCTTCTAGTGGCGCTCCTTTATATTGGACGACGCGGTTTTCCAAGGCCTGCTTTGTAAAAGCATTTCGTTTACACCGCCTCCTATTGGCGCTGAGTAATAACATATTTTACACGCTAACTGCGGCTTGCTGGATTTTACAGCCATGTGAAGTCATATTTTTACCACATTTTACAGTCATTTAAAATTGATATGGCTCTTTGCCTCATAATATATTTTATAAAGTTAGCTTCAAAAATTGGCTGCGCTCTATAGATTACACTCTGTCTGTTAACAGCGGCAATTACTGCAAGTTAAAAAAGCCATGTTTTAAGATGTGTAATTAGAAGCAGATAAAAGAACAACACTTCATCAATTATTCGGATGAGCAGAGTTGCCTAATTACATGATGTTATAGTGTACTCACTCGTTATTGGAATCTTCGTACGATTAAGCATCTGAAGATTTAAAATACAGTCAACTCCCGAGTAAACACGGTTAATGCGATGCAAAGGCATCTACGTAACTCGATTTAATCTTATACTGAGCTTAATAATCTCATATTGAGCCTTTCTCGCTAACAGACTGTGTATAGGTAAAATATAAAGCTAGTAAAATATTGCACACAGGGACATTATTGTGCATTCGTTCAGGCTAGAGATGTGTGTACTAAATAAGAGTGAGTGAGTGAGTTAAATCTTTGTAATGAAACGAACGGGTTAACAGCTCATATATCATTTCAATTTTTGGGAGTCGTTACAATCTAACTCACTCAGGAGTGAGTTACTAGCCGCAGCAGGGATCCGAATCCCCGAATCCGAAACGAGTGAGATTAGGAGTCAGTCGTCCTAATCTAACTAGTTCACTCGTTCACGAACGAGTTACAAGTAGCCGTAGGGATCCGAAATTCGGTTGACATCTTCGTGAACGAGTTAGATTATAGCGCATCCCTAAAGTGTGATTAAGAGTAAGTTAAATCATTGAAGGGAGTTGTTATTCTCATCTCTAGTCCTGCTGCTCTTCACGTAAATGGCGTCGACGGCATCCTGATCAACAAAGGGTAAAATCTATCCTTCGAGCTTATGGGACAGTGGCGGAGCACTAACCGGGTTAGCAATACTAGCCGCAGCAGGGATCCGAATCCCCGAATCCGAAACGAGTGAGATTAGGAGTCAGTCGTCCTAATCTAACTAGTTCACTCGTTCACGAACGAGTTACAAGTAGCCGTAGGGATCCGAAATTCGGTTGACATCTTCGTGAACGAGTTAGATTATAGCGCATCCCTAAAGTGTGATTAAGAGTAAGTTAAATCATTGAAGGGAGTTGTTATTCTCATCTCTAGTCCTGCTGCTCTTCACGTAAATGGCGTTGACGGCATCCTGATCAACAAAGGGTAAAATCTATCCTTCGAGCTTATGGGACAGTGGCGGAGCACCAACCGGGTTAGCAATAAGTTTGATTACGCAGACATAAATTATACCTAAAATAATAACATATCAAGTAAACAAAATAAGCAAAAGAATCTCATTTTGGCGTGAACCATAAATCTAAACCGCTTTACGCAGGAAAACAAACAACACTTACCATTCTCAACGATCTGTACATTGTTCAGCACCGATAATGCGTCAAAACAGGCGTTTGCCGCTAAATCAGTCATAACTTCTGCGAAGCACGTCCGTGGGGAAAGCGTTGAAGGTGCCCCTCAATATTGGCGCCTCCCGCTTTCCACGAATATTATCACGAACGAACAACAACAAAAAACAAGCTCGATGCGATTGATAACTTTTCCGATGCGGCATCACAAAGATGGCCGAAACGCTTGCCGCTCCATTCGTCACTTTGCAGTCAGGCGGCGGTGTTGCACTTGATACATTTAGCCATGTCGCAATTGCACGATCGTCCTTTTCTACACTATGGGAACAGTCATCTACGCGGAGGGTATTCTATCGCCAAAACAATAGTCCGACAGACGATCGCACACCGAAATACGCGAGAAATGTCGTTCCGAGTAGATCAGAAAAAGAATACTAATAATGGCGTCCAATTCAGTTCAGCTTTCTTTAAAAAGTGTATGTCATTCTCTTTCTCGTTCCGACTTCAATTAATGATAGCAACAGCAACGGAAAAAATAAGTTTAAGAAACAGAATGCTGTGTTGATTTCATTTTTCTTAATTGGGGTCAAGAGACTTTCAGTCACAGTGTCACGTATGTGAGGGATTAGCGCAACAAAATAGCTCTATACCAGTTTTCTAGAACCATTTCTTTCCAGACCCGTTTGTTGATGAAATCTAGCGTTGTTAGCCCAGCACCGTACGTCGCACCGAAAATGTGTTCGATTCAGTCTTTATTTACAGATATTTATTTACAATTCGTAAAGAATCTGCACATTCAAACACTGGCACCCGTGTTACAAATGAAGAAAAACGAATCTCACCTCCAGCCTCCAGCACAGGAACCGAACGCTTGCTCAGCTAAGTGTCAGCCCGGCGTCCCTCTGTCTTGCAATAGTTTCACTTTCCATTCCCTTGCTTCAACGTCTCGGTTCCTGCTCATGCGGACGGTCTCCGGAGCGTGAGTACGGTGTATAGTCTGAACGTGGTGCTGCATCACGCTCTCGACCCATCCGGTAGTGATCGCCGCGGCCGGATTGGTAATTGTTTCGGTTGTACGGTTTGTAGTCATCACGCCCACGGTAATGGCCACGACCACCCCCTCTGCCACCCCTGTCGTGAAAGCGTCGATCACCGCCTCGCCAGCCACCACCGCCACCACGCCGGCTATTCCACGGATGCACTACCGGCGGAGGTTTCGATGGGCGCTGACAGTGGGCCATAAATTCGTCGTCCAGATCCGTGAAGCGGTTGGCAAATGCACCCTCGCACTCCTCGAGGAAGGACTGCTCTTCCGGTGACAGGACGTTTATGTGTCTCTTCGGGTCAACCATTTTGTAGCGATGAATATCGGTTTTTCTTTCTTTACAGTGTCGTAGTGCGTCAGTTGTCCCGGAGGGCTTTTTCCTTCATAAGCAGAGAGTTCACGTCTGCAAGTAAGAACGTATCGATCGGAGATAATCGAATTAGGAACGATGCACACAGTTTGCCCAATGGAATGGCGTTGCTAGTGCAGCACTTACATCCTTCCGTGATGATGTTCTGGAAGATAAGGGCGTAGAAACCGGCGTTCGAAGGAAAAGTCAGCTCAGCGGTCGCACTCTCGGCAGGTTCAAACATCCACCCGAGCAGCGTATGGCATTTGGGGCACACGCACACCTTCCAGGCGTACCCAGGGAACCAGGTCGATTTAAACGTCCACTGTGGTGTGAGGGAAAAGATCGATAATTTAATGGGCACGATTGCGTGCTGTCAGAGTGGGTGCCACCCGAGCGCGTCATCGTCGCGGGGCGTTGGTTGGAACGGAAGCACACTTACCGGGTGGATCTTCGCGCAGGACGCTTGCTTCACTAGAAAGATATGAAACCGAATCCCGAGCGGATTTTGTACTTCTTGCACCAGCACGGAGCGGGTATCGGTGAACGTGTGGTTCGTAGCGCTGAGCGCCAGTGGACTATACCTGTCGAATGCCAAGTTAGCTACACTGACGTCGTTTCCGCAGGTTCGGCAGATAAAGAAATCTGCAAGAAAATGCAATCGTTGTTAAGTAAAGTTAGCACCGGCTCAATTGCTGCTTTGGGTGAACGATGCAGGCAGACGATGTATCGGTCGCGACAGGTGGAAAACAAATGTGTTTCTACGGTACAGCACATACCTTCGATTACGGTCTCTTCTTCGTTTCTGTCTTCGGCCCGGACACCATATGCAAATAGCGAAACGATGAAAACGATTAAAGAAATTCGCATAAATTTATGCTTTTGATTGCACTTCATTGGATGGCATTAGTGATGGGAGGTTGGAGCAGGAGGATCCGATCAGAAGAGGAGTTTTTTAACACACAGCACGATGTCCATTGGCGAGCATAGCGAAGGTAATATGCTATATATTTCCTTGTCGGCTGCTGCAGTTAATTTTTACTGGAGTAGTTAGTTAACTAATTAAAATATCGCAAGAACGGTGGACGTGCGGTCCTCGAAGGATGACAAGTAAACAATGGGGAGAAGAGCCAGAATCTTGTGCACACCGGGCTCATCGCTACAAATTCGTCAACTTTAGAAACAGTTTTACTGAATTCTGCTTAATATGACATTGTCAAGCATAAAAATTCACGAAAAACAGCCCAGTTTTGCCGTAAGTTACGCTTTTAGGCAATTCAAGCAATATCAAAAACTGGATCGAGACGATTTCTAGCTGTATGTGAGAAGTGTAAAATTTTGATCGATTTTTAATTTAATTTCCCATAGTACACTTTCCTTCGAATGAATTTTATTGCGAAGAAGAAAAGAAGACAACAACAATAATAAAAAACTGTCAAATGGCGGTCAAAAAATCGAGTAGTTTCGAGCACGGCGTGAGCGAAGAAAGGGCGAACGAAAGCGAAGGAATGAGATTAAACAATGTATAAACTCGCAAACAAACATCCGCACGGATCGCTGGCGAAGATTGGGCAACTCAAGACACAGGGATGCAAAATGTGAATGGGTTGAAAACAAGAAAAAAGAACAGCAACTGTCAAAGCTGTCATCCGTTTGAACAGTTTCGAGCTCGGTTTATCCAGCTTCTACTGTGCTTTGAGCCAAACCCGGATAATCGGATTTTAGCGGATTGTGAAGCGCGTGTTTGATTTTTATTACATGAAGAAGGGCAAAGGTTTTTCAGTCAAATCGCAATATTATGAATCAGATTAAATTTTTTGAACAATTTTCATTCCGATAGGTATTGCAGGTATTTTTTTTACGACTTTGAACTTCGATTAATCAAAACCAGTTAGAGCTATCGGTATGCGGTTTTTACCTAAAGCATTGTAAGGTTTGCTTAAAAAATGCAACGCTATTTTACTAGTTTCACTACGATTATCATTAGACGTTTGGGGTGTGGTCGATTCGAAACTCCTCTTCCTTTCTATGATGATCGTAGAAAATTGCTAGGCCTCAACTTTCATTAGACGTTTGGGGTGTGGTCGATTCGAAACTCCTCTTCCTTTCTATGATGATCGTAGAAAATTGCTAGGCCTCAACTTGCATGAACTTAGGCGTAAAAAGGCGCAAGCCATATTTATTGCCGACCTAACTTAATGAGCCATGCATAATGAGCATAATGAATCGTTACTTTTAGTCTCCATATTGTCAATTCTTTCTATTCTTAATTTGAAATTTATCCTTCTATTTATTCTTCTTCTATTCTTCTTCTATTTATTCTTCTTCTGTTTACGCCTGTCTTCTTCAAGTTTCTCATCGATTTCGACATGATTTTTTGTCTATGATTATTTTATTTTCAATTTTATACCTTGAAATATTGAACAGTGTCTGTTCGATGTTATGGGGAAAAATAATAAATTTACTCACAATCTGATTAGATCTGAAAGCAATAAACTGAAGGACGAAGAGTTTCTCAAGTGCTACACTTTCACTTCGACGTTCAAGTCAACAATTATTCGCAAAGGATGTTTACGCACATTTCTGCACTAGAGTTAGGAGACATTAGAAATCGATTTATTCTACAAGGACATCACAAACAGTTGCTTATTTATTCATTCTCGCCCTGCATCCTGTTAGCTCTTACGCACTGGGCAAAAACAGCTCATCATATGGGACATTCTCGAAAACGTTCGATATAACAGCGCGGAAAATTTTCGTGAACGCTCCGATGATGGCGGGCTTCAGTTCCTTCAGGATGTCCTCCCAGTTCTCGTTGAGAAATACGTTCATGTTATCGCCCAGCGCCTTGTCGCCGTTGAACAGGTTGGTAAATTGCATGTAGAAGCGGCTGGTGTCGAAGGTAGCCTTAATTTTGTTCATCTGATAGTACTCCTTGCCATTGGCGCGCTTCTCTAGGCCTCCGTTCCACTTCATGTGGAAGTCGCAGTTGACTGCAGATTGCGCGTTTCGGAGCAGAGAGAGAGAGAGAGAAAATGATAGAAATCAATCAACATTGCACGAAGCGGTCTCGTTTGGTCCTTCCACTTACCCATCGTCATGTTGCTGCTGCCTTCACCTTGGATCGGCAGAATGAGCACCTTGCCTTTGATTTTGTAACTGCCTACAAGCGACGCAACGGGCAGCAGCAAGTTCATCTCGACAACATTGGGATTTGCGGTTAGTCCTCTGTGGATAGAACAAAACGGAGCTGGTTGAGATGGCGAACACGGGACAAGGGTTTGGTGGTATGCCATCGTACTTGGCCTTTTTCACAATGACGTCCTTGAAGCCCGTGATGTCCACGTTTTTGAAGTTCAGCACTATGTTCACCGGGCCCTGGCCCTGCACGATATCCATTTCGTCGATGCGCAGCGGATCCAGGGAGGCTAGCGCCAACTCCGGGACGCCACGCTGATACTTGTGGAATGTGTTGGTGATGGCTTGCACGAGGCACGGCTCGTCGCCCGTCTTGCACCGGCTGTACGAAGCGGCTGAAACGTGAAAGGATTGCGATGGTTTTTAATGCTTATTATTTATAATCCAAAAAGCAAACGGATCTACTACGGTGACTCTTGCGTCTGCTCTAGCAAGCTCCGCATGACCCATCATGAACTGCAATTAATCACGTAATTTTATTGTTTAAGCACGCCCTTTTGTAAGTAATAACGTAATAAATAATGCGCTAATTGAATGTTCAATCCGCATGCAACTTGGAGCGCGCCACGACATCGCACCAAGTGGCAGGGCAATCCGGAAGACGCTACACGGAGCCGGTTCTTCTAGGGAGCTTTCAAGACCAATGGAGCAACCGGTCTCGTTGGCGTGGGCATTCGTGGCGCCTGCAGTGTGGTGGTGTTTTTCGAACTGTAAATTGGTTGCATGTTTCCGAAACTGTTGATTTTCAAGATAACAAAAACAAGCTGTGTGGTCGTTGTATTGTTATGTTTTTTTTGTGTGTTGTTGAATGGAACAATTTGAGCACGTAACATTGTTTGCAGATTATGAATTTGTATAGAACTTGCCGAATTTCTCACATCAAGTTTGTTAGTTGACCCACTCATCACTGGTACTCATCACTGGGGATCTGTATCACTTACAACATTAATATCTGAGATTATACGTACGCAATTTGATTCCATTTCCTAGCGCCACCAGCCCGGCCAAAAGTGCAATACACACCAAACTGTTCATTGTGTTCTTCCGAAACTACCGAGAACTGAAACAACGATAACTGCGAGACGTCCAAACTACTGTTTCGCGCTATTGATGACGTGCGGATGCTGCTGATGCGCTGCCGAATTCCGTATCCGCTCCGCACGGTGCGTAGTTGGCGCGAAAGTCACCGTGAACCTATAGAACCTGCCGCATCGCATCGGGTCTTATATATGATAGCGACCAGTTTCTGCGACGACGGCGTTGTCGTTGTTTTCTATTTGTCGTATTCCTCCCCGTGCGTATCTTTCCGCGCGCAAGTCGCGCGCCTCCGAACGATTGCAGCCACGCGGGATCGGTTCTTACGCTGCCATTAACGCCCTACCCGGCATCATGTACGTCATAGCCGGCGGAACTGGTTGCGATCATCTCGACTGGCAACGCTGGAGACGGAGACGACACATCACACCCGCCTGCTGCTACTACGAACCTATTGTGCGTCGGAATGAAATAGCCAATAAAAAGATTGCAAACAAAGCCCCCCCACACACACACATACACACAAAGGGCGGCGCCGGTCAAACACACCGCGATGGTCCGGAGCTTCTCGGTGCGTCCTGGAAACCGAGACCAGTCTAATAACAGGATAGGCTGAACCTTATTTGCACACCTCACCCCAAGGGTGACTTATCGCATGGGTTTTTGTTGTTGTTGGTGGTGCGCTTCATTCAATGTGCTCAAATTAATCTGACAGTTGGTGCATTTGGCAGGAGTACTGTCGCCTGAGTTCTCTGGCCTCACACTCCATTCGTACGTTGGAACGTGTACTTCCTGACATATTCCGAAACAGTGCCTGCCAGGAGCAGGATTGGCAAGGTGGGCTGTAGTAGAGTTGTTCTTTCTGTGAAGTATAATAACATAAAAAAGCTCTTTGAATTGTATCATTACATCAGATTTAGTTACAGCATTTTTCATCCACTTTAGTCTTTAGGAATGTACTACACCTACAACCTTGAGACATATTTAAAAAGCTTAATCACGTTGAAAACATATCGACGTACATCTCATTTTGGGATGTTATTATGGAGAGACATTGCATAAAAGTAGGAGAATCGATGAGTAATATTTTGGAATTGAAGCTATTTTTTATTGTTGATTTTTTATCATCTGTTTTGATCAATAAATTTCGATAATTTGTTGAAAAACGTACAACTATGTTTTAAGTTGTAGTTTTAGTTCGAATAAGCACTAAATTGTCATTTCTACGTAAAACGTAATACAGCAAACAACAGCGATGATTATGATGGTTTTAATGAAGAAATAATGTTTTTTTTTTAATAATATGTTTAGTGGGATCGTTCATGTAGCAAACCGGCGAATGCATATGATTCATCAGTCTGCTGCTGTGTGAACCTCGCAGCATCTCCGTATATATAGCGGAAGACCGTTGAATCAGGTAAGTCACAGTTTCCTGACAACTGACCTGTTGACACAGGCTACACGTCCATCACCGTAAAGCGGAGTCGTATTTGCGAGCATAGAATGAGCTGCATCTGAAACGGATTTCTTTTTTCAATTTTATGAAGTTAACCCCGTCCCTTTGTGAAGTGAATAAACTAGTACCACGGTTTGGATATTCCATCTTAGCCTGCAGGAGTAGTTGATCAGTTTAATTGTTCGATGACAGCCAGCGTTTTGTTCAATAATAGACCAATACAATCGACATTGGATCTTGGTCGAATAAATCATCAGAGGTTATTTTGTGATAGTTTTTTTCTCACTATACATACAAACATTCAAAAATAGTCGTGTAATGATAAACGAGAAGCGATTTATTAACGAATTCATTGTCGTTAAATGAAACAAGTGATATTTGTGGTGTGATCTTAAATGAAACAAGTGATCTTTGGACCGATGACTGTAATAAGATAACTCCATCTCCATCTTATTTAAAAAAATAATCTTTCAACTACGATTCATATGGGAGTCTAAGCCGACCATATATTATCGGGCGTAGATTCGACGGATGTTTCATTGTTTGAGAATTAAGCATGCGTAAGACAAAGTATCTGTGAAGTATAATAACATAAAAAAGCTCTTTGAATTGTATCATTACATCAGATTTAGTTACAGCATTTTTCATCCACTTTTATCAGTTTTTGCTCTTGTGTTGCACGCTGATCAGCTGACCGTTTGACCGGATAATTGGGATCCGGAGCGAAATTAACCTGGGAACGAGCGCGTGTTGCTTCTAAAATACCGCCCGTGTGCCGGCAAGTGAACTAATGTTTAACTGTTGCAGGTTTATCTGGAAGGAAGCGATCGTTTTTTGCTCTTCGTTTGTTTGTTTCCCGCAATGACTATAATTGCTCGTGTAGTTAACCATTCGTTAACAGTTGCAAATAGACAGGAAATGGAACATGTGCGTCGGACTGGCAGCGCAAAGATGTTCCTAGATGTTGCCTTAGTGGTGCGTTGTGCTGTAGATGAAATACCCGATAGTACCTAATGAACGCATCTCGTAACCGGAATGTTACTGTAGCCGCGAAGATAAGAACAACACGATAGAAGTGTGCCAAGGAATCACGTGTTGCATGAAAACCGATCAGTCGATTGGTTTAAATAGTGTCCAATGCTATTGGCAGGATTGAAGGCGTTCATGTAGTTGACCTAGGAATAATATGTTTAGTGGGATCGTTCATGTAGCAAACCGGCGAATGCATATGATTCATCAGTCTGCTGCTGTGTGAACCTCGCAGCATCTCCGTATATATAGCGGAAGACCGTTGAATCAGGTAAGTCACAGTTTCCTGACAACTGACCTGCTTGGTTGACACAGGCTACACAGCAGGAAATACGTCCATCACCGTAAAGCGGAGTCGTATTTGCGAGCATAGAATAAGCTGCATCTGAAGCGGATTTCTTTTTTCAATTTTATGAAGTTAACCCCGTCCCTTTGTGAAATGAATAAATTAGTACCACGGTTTGGATATTCCATCTTAGCCTGCAGGAGCAGTTGATCAGTTTAATTATCGACATTGGCTCTTGGTCGAATAAGTCAGAGGTTATTTTGTGATAGTTTTTTTCTCACTATACATACAAACATTCAAAAATAGTCGAGTAATGATAAACGAGAAGCGATTTATTAGCCAATTCATTGTCGTTAAATGAAACAAGTGATATTTGTGGTGTGATCTTAAATGAAACAAGTGATCTTTGAACCGATAACTGTAGTAAGATGGAGTTATTCAGCTTATTTAAAAAAAATAATCTTACAACTACGATTCATATGGGAGATTTGGTTTAAGCCGACCATATATTATCGGGCGTAGATTCGACGGATGTTTCATTGTTTGAGAATAAAGCATGCGTAAGAGTGTCTGTGAAGTATAATAACATAAAAAAGCTCTTTGAATTGTATCATTACATCAGATTTAGTTACAGCATTTTTCATCCACTTTAGTCTTTAGGAATGTACTACACCTACAACCTTGAGACATATTTAAAAAGCTTAATCACGTTGAAAACATATCGACGTACATCTCATTTTGGGATGTTATTATGGAGAGACATTGCATAAAAGTAGGAGAATCGATGAGTAATATTTTGGAATTGAAGCTATTTTTTATTGTTGATTTTTTATCATCTGTTTTGATCAAACGTCAAGATAAGAATTAATGGAAGAACGTGGTTTGGAAGTGGTTTATGCAGTGTCCTGCTTGAAACGTCTTGACGAAGAAACGAAGGTCTTAGACAAGGGAAGGGAATACTGGGCCAATTGGCTGAGGTGCTAGGAATTACCGGTACCGACAAAAGTTAGTGTGATATGCGAATTGCATTAAACGATCGTTGTACGTAAACATGCATGCTTTCGTAATTCTTCTTCTACCTTACTCGAGAACGAGAAGTGTTTCGTCACCCACTATGTCTAATGAAATTAGGAAATTGCTTTCAATTGGACCTTTACAGAGAACTTTTCCAAAAGTCTTTTTTCATAAAGAGTAAACTTCGAGTAATAAATCAGACTACATTTTGTTCCACCAAAGCATCAAACTAGGTCAACCGCCAGAACGTTTCCTTTTGTGTCCATAGCAAGATTGTCTCGTGCTTTGTGCATGTCGACTAGTTTTACAATGTTCCTACTAAGCTAATTAAAAGTGAAGAGTACCAGCCTAATATACATGGTCCATGTGTCGATCTATCCGTTCGGTCGATATTGTAACATAGTGTTTTAAAATATGAGAATCAACTTTGCATATAACGTACATATAAGTTATATGTACGTTCAGAGCAAATCTTATTTTCTTTTGGTTTAACTGTTTTTAAAACTGATCGAAGGGCCCTAAAACTGCTCTAAAGTCCTAAAACATGTTCAAGTTTGCGCAGGAAATTCGAGATACTAGCAAAAGCTATAAATATCAACCCATTGAACCAAAACATACTATCGCTCATACTATGCAGGGCAATGTCAGTCGGTATTATTGTTCGATTCCAATGTTTCAAGCTCAGCACAGTTTTGCTCTCCTTATGTAATGTTGTTTGTTGTTTTCTTTTTATTTGCAATCCATTAAATAATAAGTTTAAATAGTCCCTCCCTTCCCCAGTTACGCTAGATAAAGCTCGCTGTACGGAACCTTGTTGAAAACGTTGCTGACGACGGCTTCGAATATCTTCGTAAACGCCGCCGATATCGCCGGCTTCAGCTCCTTCAGAATGTCCTGCCAGTTGTCGTTCAGGAAGACGTTCATGTTGTCGCCCAGCGCCTTGTCCCCGTTGAACAGGTTGGTAAAGTCCATGTAGAAGCGGCTGGTGTCGAAATGCACCTTAAACTTGTCCACCTGGTAGAACTGTTTGCCGTTCCTGTCCACCAGCTTGCCGGTCCACTTGAGCGAGATATCGCAGTTCACTGCGAAAGAAGGGCCGGCCCCGGTTAGCTCTGCTGATGACGTTGCCAGAAGTGTAATGAAATTGCTTACCCATCGTCATGTTGCTGGCGCCTTCACCTTGGATGGGAAGGATCAACACTTTGCCATTAATTTTATAGCCCCCGACGAGTGATGCCACCGGCACGAGCAGGTTCATGTCCATCTTGGTGGGGTTTGCCGTGAAGCCACTGCAAATAGATGCAACGCAATTAGCGACGCGCTCCATGTCATTAGGTCATGTTTGTGAAGCAACTTGCTGCGTTCTTTGTCCTCTTCTATTGTTCTGACCGTTAAGCGTTGGTCTACCGTACCTGACTTTCTTTATCTGAGCCTCCTTGAAACCGAGCAGATCGACTTTTTTGAAGTTCAGCACGATGTTAATCGGTCCGTCACCCTGAATGATGTCCATCTTGTCGATGCGAACTTTGCATATAACGTACATATAAGTTATATGTACGTTCAGAGCAAATCTTATTTTCTTTTGGTTTAACTGTTTTTAAAACTGATCGAAGGGCCCTAAAACTGCTCTAAAGTCCTAAAACATGTTCAAGTTTGCGCAGGAAATTCGAGATACTAGCAAAAGCTATAAATATCAACCCATTGAACCAAAACATACTATCGCTTCTATGCAGGCCTAATACCAGTACGGTAAAGTCAGTCGGTATTATTGTTCGATTACAATGTTTCAAGTTCAGCACAGTTTTGCTCTCCTTATGTAATGTTGTTTGTTGTTTTCTTTTTATTTGCAATCCATTAAATAATAAGCTTAAATAGTCCCCCCCCCCCCTCCCGGTTTATGCAGTGTCCTGCTTGAAACGTCTTGACGAAGAAACGAAGGTCTTAGACAAGGGAAGGGAATACTGGGCCAATTGGTTGAGGTGCTAGGAATTACCGGTACCGACAAAAGTTAGTGTGATATGCGAATTGCATTAAACGATCGTTGTACGTAAACATGCATGCTTTCGTAATTCTTCTTCTACCTTACTCGAGAACGATAAGTGTTTCGTCACCCACTATGTCTAATGATATTAC
>KZ072921.1:93673-112132 GCA_002091845.1 Anopheles cracens | reverse complement strand
AATTGCTTAAGAGCTCTATTTTGACATTCCCTAGCCTTATTAATGAGGTGTTTTTCTGGTTATGTATTGTTATGTAGGCAATATTTGCTTGATAACGAGAATAAACATAAAAAAGAAAAAGAAAAAGAAATCAAAAAACATATCAGTATTGCATACTTTATGGCGCAAACGTATAGCACATGCCCAAAAGTATGCAAATCGAAAACAACCTTCTTCGATAATGACTTGAATAAATTCTTCCTTTTTATTTTACAGCAAATTGAGTCAGTCAAAACTCGCTTAACAGTTTTGCTGCTTATTCTTAACTGAAATCTTACGGATAAACGAATTAACCAACTTAGTTGTGTCATGCTTAATTGTACCTGCATATTGCTCGTGAGTGTAATAGTAATTAGACTGGGTAGAGCTACAGGTGCCAATAGTTTGTAACATCCGTATATATTTATCTCAAATATAGATTGCTGGAATGTTAAGAGTTAATTTGAAACTTGACCTTATCGCACTGCCGATAAAGCTGTCAATGGGGTGGGTGGTTCAATCTTCTGTACGTGTTGCGAGTGTAATTCTTTCTTTCTTTAAGCGAAAGGAGAAATCCTTCAACTGGGCACCCTACCGGAGCATATTGTGAGACTCAACAGCCCCATTAAATAGGGATTCAAGAGTGTTATTGCAACAGTATGGGATGTTCATGCACCCGGTAACCTGGCAAGATGAGCCTATCACGAGCAAAAGAATACCTTGCGCACACTACAATACTTCTGACTCGTGTGCAGCCGCCTGGATTGACGTTTCACCTTGCAAGGAAAGGAAACAAGGAAACTCCTGTCTACATAATCGCCACTAATTGCACCGGCTCAAATCATCCATCTTCTAAGTCCATGCCAATGGTTGCTAGAATTGTTGCCTGCTATGATTAACACACTTTCTTCATTCGATTGATCCGTGCTGATTATGAAAAGCTCCTTCCAGCTAAATTTTTTTTTTTCCATCGGCCTGCTTGAAATTCGAAACAAGTCACAAATGAAAACGTCCTGAAGCAGCATTCTTTTCCCCCATTTTTTGCTTTTACCGATGATTGGAGAATGTTAAATCATTCAACACACTGTACGCTGTCAGCACGTACTGACCCACCAAAACTCAGTTACATGCGAACCACACACACACACCACCACCACCAACCAAGTGGACAAAAAGAACGACCCATCGCATACGTTTCGCCCACACAGTTCCTGTTGCATGCAGCACGCTCGTTTCCGGTAGCCGTCTCTCCGCTGCTGGCGGAAAACGTTTCACTGCCGGACCCGGCTGTCGCGTTTGCGGCAACGGTCGTGGTCGCTGCCGTGCGTGAGTGTGAGGTTTTCCCAGGAAGTTATTACCGAGCGGTGCCGAGCAGCGGGTTTCCAAGAAATCGACGTTGGTTGGAAAATTGTCTTCGACTTTTTAAGTAGAATCGAAAGAAAACGACCCAAAAGTTTCCTGTCCCCGGAGAAGTTGCGGCCCTTCTCGGTGCTTGCGCTCGGTTTGAGTGGTTTCCCTTTAAGGAGAAATATTTTAATAAATGCACGACGGGAGCGTCACCGAGCCAAGTTCAATTCCGCATTGCGAACGGGGGAAAAGTATTTTGGTTTGGGAGGTGTTTTCCAAATCGACAACAAGTCGACTATTTTTTGTGCAGAAAGCGGTTATTAACGTTTGTTGATGTCTTAGAAACTGAAAAAATTAGAAAGTTTCTACTAACTCATGTTCTATCTACCAAAAACAACCAGAGAGATTTTCCAATGGAAAATATTCGCTTTTCTCTGATAGATCAATTGATTCATCATGTCATCAGTGTAGTGTAATTTTCCGAAGAATGCTCATCACTTCACAATTAAACAGCGTGCAAACAAGCTACCAGGTACCTTTTGACAACTCTAGACAATAAAATGAAAAACGGCAAACTTTCACAACATTACCGCGGTAAAGTTTAAATTCGCAAAATGAAATATCCGCGAGCCACGATGCTGCTGATCAATGGACGCTCTCGGGTGTGAGACATCCACTGCCTGTGCCACCCATTTAATGAACAATCATTAATTACAACCGATTGTTTGCAGTGCGGGCGTGGGTACAGGCTGGACGTTCATTAAAATGGTGTCCCTGATAATCCTGTCCCTGACCCGCGTGCACCGACATTTCCACGCCGGCACGAAAATGATGATCCAGCCAACCGGCCCGCCCGAGTTTTCCATCATTTCCCATCGCTGGCGCTGGCTTTTGTTTTGCGTTCTTTATTTTTTGTGTCACAGGCATGGCTCCACCGCCCCGATGGGAGTGCGCGGAAGGTCAACAGAGAACGACCGTCAGGACACGGACAACCGTGCCAGGTTGCATTCACCCGCTCCCACCTGCATTCGCTGCACCCGGGATGGATAATGTGCGCCGCCCGACGCATGAGCGGCGCCGACAGCGGACAACGGGTTTTGTGAAATTAATTAATTATAATAAAATAACGTGAACAAATATCATTATAGTTGAAATTGATAACGGATGCACCGCTCCCTGCGCTTTGCCGACGGGCTGCATATTGCACACAATCGGCAGCGGCCGAACGCACGGGATTACGCAGCGGAACGGACGCCATCGGACGCCGCCGTTCGGAAATTCGGACGCCAGCCCAGCCAGAGATGGACGTGCCAAAGCGGGCGCGTGTATCAGTGTTTTCCGGCAGCGGGGCGGCGAGTGCGCGTCTGGCGGAAGGAAATCCCAGATTAATTGGATGCGCAATCCCCCACCGGGATGATGTACACTCCGGCACTCCGACTGTGTGTGTGTGTGTGTGTGGGATCGTACGCAGCAGGTGCAGGTCGGTTGGTTAGCGCGTCGCATTACCTGGCCCGGCCGGCGAGATGCGGGATCGACCGAGTGCAGGCTCCGTTTGTGATCTGTCTTCTGCGTTGCAGCGGGCTCGAGCGCCGGAGTACAACAGCCGCTCCGGGCTCTGGGCAGTCAGAGCCAGACAAAAGAACGCACAATGCACACGGGACGGCGGCAGTGGCAGAAGGATTTGAAATCAGCAACAACAGCAGCAGCAGCAGCAGCTCGCTCCCGGACCGATTGTTCGATGGTGATTATGCGGTACGGTTCTGTTCATTACGAGCTAATAAAATTTATCACATGGCCACGGTGTTTGGCCCGGTGCACGTTGCAGCTGGGCTCTCCGTCCGCAACGGCGCAAAACAAATAGAACCGGATCAACAAACATTGCGTCGAGACCGGGGCGTCGCACTTGCCGAGGGAACGTGGGCACGGGTGGCGAGCAGAACGGAATAAAAACAAACCCTAACTCCCCCAGTGGGCAGTGTATATTTATTTGATTTGCTAGCGCTCCGACTGTGGACAGCATTTGCTCTTTAACTGGTGCAACTCATGATGCACGCTCCGGTGAAGGATGGTTGACGTCGTTAAAGCAGATGGTAATGTCTTTAGCTTCTGTTTCGGACAGTTGATTTGTTTGTGGGCTAGAAAACTCCGATAATGGCATGATGATCAGTTTTTGATTGTATTTTTTTTTTCTAACATTGGTTCTCTGAATACTAGATTGGCATATTTTAAAAAGTTCTCTGTTCCGTGGCACGGGGTTAGTGTCTCGGATGACTTTGCGCCTCGATGTATGCAATGGTATTGCACAGCACAAAGCTGTAACTATGTCGGTTTTAATTTCATAACTAATTTGCAAGTATTTTCAATATTTCACTGTTGGGTGTTGGTGCTCAAAATACAAATTAATTTGAGTAGACATTTACTCGGTGACTGCTCTTCACACGACAGGACCGGTGCCTAGAACTCATCTATATCGCCCGGGGGAAACCGAAAGTATCCTTCTAACTAGCTAACGTGGTATTGAGCGATCTTGTAAGCTGTGAAGTAGGCATAACCGTGAGGTTGGATGCTAAGCCCGTTTTCATTTGAAAATTATTGAATAATTTCAAGCAAAAAACACCATGAAATATAGCAATATATTTCTTGTATGTATTCTGTGTCGTAAACTTTCAAATACAATTCTAAACCAAATCCTTATTGCTAATAAATGTATATCTCTAAAGAAAATCTCTTGTTATTCTAGTATATTACAAAAAATGAGAGAAATGAGAGGTGAGTTAGATCAGGACTAAGCAATAACACATTTCAACCGCATGAATAAACATCCAAATCATGAAAAAGTCTCAGGATTCCTATCCGTCTTGAAGCAATTTAGTTGAATGCACTTTTGGTTGACAACCGGAGACCCATGTTTCATTCTCCGTAGACATCCACGGCCTCAAAATAGTATCACATGGTGAAAAGCATAATGAGTATGACGGATTGTACAATCTAATTTTTTCAATCGATTCGGAGCATTTTTCAAGTACGTAAGTAGTGCAAAAGGCTGCTCAACAAATCTCCTCTCCAAAGCTTCTCCTTTTGTTGAACTTTGAAAGCGCCTAAATGTATGCATTGAAATTTGAAAGCGCTCAAATGTATGCATCAAAGGGCACAAAGAGTGGGAGTTATACGATATTAACCAAGTAACACGCGAGATCTTTGTGAGCCTGTATCTGTAATGTCAACTTTTTTTTTTAAATCAGAACCATCTTCAACATTCGAATCTACTTTGCAACGTCCCAAAATGTCCCAAAATAGCAACGCTATTAACACTGCTAGACAAAATCCCCCCCCCCCCCCCCCCCCTATTCCATCAGCTATGGAAATGTGTACCAAACAACGAGCCTCGAGCTCGAAATAGATACACTAAATCACTTTCCCACCGCAGCACCGATCGATACCGGGCGCCCGACGCCCGAATGTTTGATTTGCTTTCAGCGACATCAAACGAAACGCACGCAAAAACGCACGGACCGTACTGATCTTTCGCGCGGACGCGCGCGTGCGAAACGAAACAAACCCCTTAATTGCGCCGTCCGGTCGGGCGACGACTTTCGACCGGGGACCGGTTTCCAACGAAATGCGGTTCCGGTACGTCACAACCACGGCCATCATCAATTTCACCCCCTGCGTTTGCCACCGTGCCCGCCCAGGGCAGCAAAGCGGGCAAATGAATTTTTGAGGTTTTCGACTCGCACACACGGGCTCGTTCGGCGGGCTCATTTAGAGCGGGCTCCGCGTGTGCCCGACGCCCGATGTGGTTTAGTTGTGAACGGTTGTCGTCCGCACTAGAGTGAGGTTTTTTTATCTCTCTCATTGTTGTTCGTTTGTTGCTCGCCTTCGCCGAATGTTGCATATAAATTGAATCTCTACTATCAAACCGGCCTCCCATCCACCCCCCCCAACAAAGGGTGCTATAAAATTCGCCACATGTGTGAGATTCGCTGGAGGAAGATGAACAAAAAAAAGCCCTCCATCCTATTGTCACCGTCTAGTGTGCGGATTGCATTACGCATCGAATCAGAAATAATTACGCCGCACGCCACATGCTGCAGCTGCTGGTTCGGTCTCCTCCCCCCGCAGGCCGGTCGGTGAATAATTTAATTGAAATCGCAAATTTTCCACCCGGAAAAGCTTTCCCGCTCGGTGACATAGTTACCGGCGGGCGGGCGGTCCGGGTGTCCGGTGTTGTGTTTCTGTGTGTTAGTTTTCCCACTCGTGGGATTAAGAGCGGGCATGATGGTTGACTTCCTGGCCCCGGCCGCGACGGTCCGCACCGGAAGTGGCCAACTTTAAGCGGAATGTGGCGAGGGTGGGAGATTGGTGAGGAGGAGGAGTAGGAGGAGGGGGAGGAGGGATGGAAAACCCGAAGCGGTAAGCAGTGAGTAAAACTGCGTCAAAATCACCGACACCGGCCGACTGGCGAGTGACCTCACTGGACCGTTTATCATCATTCCGTACACGCCTCGCCTTCCCACCCAACTCATTACCGCCCCACCCTCCGCGGCTGGGGCCGCGTGACAAGTGACACTTTATAAATTTTGAAAATTAATTAAACTTCGTTTTTAATTAAATCGAGCTCAACTTTTTACCGGCAGGATTATCGACCCCGACAACACATGGTGCTTGTTGCGCCGCTTGTTTGCGCGTGGTGCCAGATGAGCCGGAACGGGAACGCGGTTGGGTGGTGTGTGTGTGCGCGTGTGTGTCTGTTGGCGATGGGGGCGCGCGCGTAAAAAGCGTCAAAAACCACGACACCACGCGATGACGCCCCGTACTCAGGACCCAGGCTAATCCCAGGTGTTTACATATTTTAGGCTTTGCTAAGCATTAATATTCACCACGTGGCAGTCGGGCTCGTGCGTTCGGGTCTGTTTTTCGCTCGCGCAAGCAGCAGCACATCTCTAACGTGCCGGCACTATTTGTTCGATCGCTAATAATCGCTTCGTGTAGCGTCACCGGTGGCGCGAGCTATCATTAAACTACACGCGCGGCAAGTGCGCAAGCATGTGATTGAAATTAATTATGACCCCCCCGCCCGGGGCCAAGCCGCTTCCACGACAGCCCCGCCCGAAGTGATCGTGAACCGTGACGTGAGACGTGCGTAACATGTGTTGAGCTGATTGATTTATCAGCCGAGATGAGCCGAGGGTTCGGGTTGTGGAGGGTTGTGCGCTGTTGTTCTGTGGCTAGTTTAAAATATTAACATTCAACAAAACCCGCGAGCAAAACACTAACAAGCGGACAGGGAAGTGGCTCGCGCGCGTCGGTCGACGGCAGTGGAATTTTATTATCGCACGTCCCAGACGGCGAACGCTTCGGGCTGAAATGGGTGCTGAAAAATTAATCCGCCCGATTAATGGTGCGCGTGTAGCGTGAAAAACCAATATTATGCTGCGAACAGGAGCGAAAGGGATTCGCTTCGATTGATTATGAGCCGGGGTAACGTATTAAGGGGCACGTCGGTGAAATGTTTGTCTTGCCGTCGGTCGGAAACAAGCCACCAGAAACGGTTGCAATTTTTCATCCATATTATTCAGCATATTATTCTTCAGCGTGGACGTGGAATGAGCGCAAAGCATTAGGCACACACACTCATTCTCTTCTCAGCTTTAAACTACGTTTTTTTCAGAATATTGAATATAGGTTTGAATTCTAGGTTTTGTTTTCCTAATTCAAAATTCCATATTAAACAAAACATCCATTTTTCAATATAGTTCTTTTATTTCATAAATTAATCATAAAAACATATTTTTAAACAATTTTATAACATGAATTTGAGGTACACATAACATCGTTATGCATTTCATCACGGTTTGATTTTATGGCAAATAGATGGCAAAGCTACTCCAAGAGGCTTCTTACGGCGGCTCTAGACGACCACTTTAGAGCTCGCGCCGCGAGCCGCGAGCGATGATTTTGTTCTAAAACATCTGTCAAACTGACATGATTTTAGTACAAATAATGTCAAAAATCCAGATTGTCGCGGAAATTTTCAGATGGTCGTCTGAGTACCGAATGTCACAGATTTCTTGCCCGAGCTGTCATTGTGTCATGTTTTCTCATATATATTTACGTGTTTAATAACCATTTTGTAAAATGTTGAAGCTCTTCTTCGGTTTTACACTTTAGATCCGCAAACGCAATTCGCCGGTATTGCTTTCTACAAGGCAAATAGTAAACAAACCCAATTTGCCAGCTACGATGACTTGTCGCAGAAAAAAATTGTCGCGACGTTGTGGAAAATCGACAACGCTGCGTGCTTCAGCTTTGCGGCAATTTGTACTAAAACCATGTCTGTTTGACAAATGTTTTAGAACAAAATCGTCACTCGCGGCTCGTGGCTCAAGCTCTAAAGTGGGCGTCTAGAGCCGCCTTTAGAAGGTTTTTAAAATAAAATTGCCATAATTACTTGCAGTAATTGGAGAGAAAAAAAATGTGAGTAAAGTTATAAACTGCATCTAATATTAACTACTTTGCGGCTGAGTGACTCCTAATACCGTGAGTCAGAACTTATCGCCAACTTCACACTAGCCGGAACAAAAGTTGCCACTTTTCGAAGCTGATAAAAGCAATTGTTGAAACATATTTTGAAGGCGTTAGTGATGAAACTTGTCTGTATCGTTAGCGAGCGAAAACACGAGCGAACCGAAGACAATCGCCACGGATAGCAGACGCTGACCGGTGGCCCAGGATATGAAAGAGGCTCGAAGCCGACCAGAACGAACGTGACCGTGGAAACGAAGGAGTAATTGTTAAACACCATATATATGTTTAATGTTGAAAAACGGCAAGTTGAACTTGAAAAATATGTTAAAAGAACTGTCATTTGTGTTCCCTGGTCTGCGAGAAAGGTGAAAGCTTGTGTTCCTTTCTAAAACTATGTTGGTTACACTTGAGCGACATACCAGACAGTAGGCTGAGATAATCTAATGGCGACACTTCAACATTAACTATGTATTGTATCATCTTATAGCGAATCGACATGAAACTTTTTTGTTTACTCTTTAATGTTTTCCTTTATGGAGTATTGATGATTGATCTACTAAATTTACTTCATTAACTCTCATAACTCACATCACAAAGCTTGATCATGCAGCTGCGTTTAGCTTCAGTTTAATCGCATAATAGCAGTGATAATTGCGAATGAAAACATCATTAATTGATCATCAATTTGATCGCACCGAACGACAAAGCGGGCGATCGTGCGCCGCTCCCGGATCGTAAATCATACTCCCCGTTTTTTTTTTCGTTGTGAGCCGTGAGCCGTGCGTTTGGAAACATCTGGGTTCGTTACATCACCCAGCACTACAACATGGGCACGTGCTGCTGCTGCTAGTGCTGCGTTGCGTGCTGAAGACAAGTTTACGCTTATTGCATCAATTTAGCTTCCAACGTCGCTTGCGCGGTGCTTTCACCTGCAAGAACTAGTGCAAATAAGAGCAAATAGTCGGCAACAAAAAAAAAAAAAAACACACACACACACACCTAGCACAGCCTCCCCGGGCGATAAATCAGTGCCAGTTTAATTTTCCCCCCCCCCCCCGCTTTCGCAGTATGTTACTCTAATTGTGCGGAAAAAGCGAACCGTTTCAATTTGATTTGTGGAGCTAGGCGGTTTCAAGAGCCAGCCGGACCGAGGCCGGACCAACTCGCACGAGCTCGAGTGGAAATCTAATGGGATTTTGATTTATCCCTCCCCACAATTGATGGCCGGCGACTGTGTGTGTGTGTGTTTTGGCAGTTGTGGAGTGATTTTTTATGTTCCATTCGTTGGTTTTGGCAAATATTTTCATGCCTGCTGATGTGATTTATTCGGTTGTGCGATAGGTTCTAAAAATCAATTTCAACAATATTTTTTCCTACCAATTGACACTTCACTAGCGATTGATGAAGCTGAAAGTGTTTCTTTTTCTGCTGCATACGTTTTTAATTTATATATAGGGATTGGGATTTAGAGGAACCGACATTCACTACGGAGGATTTTTTTAGAACAAGTTCATTATATTTTTTAAATCATTATTATATTACACTGTATTCATATCCTTTACGTTCGCGTCATTGCATGGCAAGGACTTGACAGATGGCAGGAAACAGCACAGAAGTTCCGTAGTTTGGTTCGAAAATTAAATTCTAAGCGATAATATTCACTCTCTCGATGCATTTTATTATTTATCTTAGTCATTCTTAGTACAGTCAAAATAATCAGAAATAATCAAAAACACATTATACTTAAAGTACGTAATATAAAACTGACGAACCAGTCCGAGTTCTCGACATGTTGTGACTGATTTGAACATATTCCTCATTGGTTAAAGTTGTGAACTTAGATCGTTTCAATTGTTGGAATGAAGATTCTACTTTTGCTGATCTAAATTTGATGAGCGCCAGGCTATGTTAGGACAATGGTTCATCATAAGTTTTCATAGATAGTTCAGCCGATTATACGATCGTAAAACAATGATAAAGTTCCACCTCTGTCCATGGTTAGGTTTGAGTGGATGAGATAGGTTTAAGATCATATTTTCTTAGTTTTAAGCCAGTAAGATTAAATATACTGAAACTAAATCAAATGCAAAAAAAAAGAGAAACTTCACGTTTAGTATTTGCAAAAAATGGTAAAAAAGAATAACTAAACCTAACATTCATCAGCTTAATCAGCTTAGCCAGTTCACACAATAAACAAATGTGTAGAAAAGACAATATTTAGAAAATAGAAAGAACATAGTAAAAAAAATATTATTTTTATCATTCCATAATCTAATAGTGGTAATAATTGTGTTGCATATAAATGTTGAGTATGTCCTACCGAAATAGAAAAAAAACACATTTCACAACTAAAATATAAACGGCCTCCTGAACTGTATCCCCAGAACGAAATTTGAAGAAGTTATTTGAGTCGCATATTGAACCTTCCGAACATAGACTCGTCAGTTAAGTCAAACGTTCTACAGATCGATCGAAGTATTACCATATTTTTTCCAGAATTTCACCACATCATCAAAATTCTCATCAACATCCACAAACCGCGTTCAATGTATCCAGGCGTAATATGAGACAAAAGGACGCACTGGGTGCGCACGCTCGCAAACAGTGTGCCAAAAGCACTCCCCCGCTGTTCGATTTCCCGTGCATTATGCAGTCACGCGTGTTGCGTGCGACAACTTTAATCTCATTGCGATGAATTGTGTACCGTTGCCGTTGTATCAATATGCACGCGTCGCGCCCTGCGCATACGTTGGACGAACGCAAACACGGGGCGAGCCGCGAAGATGAAAGGGTTGAAAAATGGCCCTCACACTGCCTGCCCGCGGAAGGAAACAAACGCCGGCAAATTTGAAATTCTATGTGCATCGTCCATTTTATCATAAAGCGGGCAAGCGCAAAAAGCGGACGCCCGCGCGAGAAAGCAATTGAATAGAAAATAGCACATTACACCGTGAGCTGCGAGAGAGAGAGAGAAAAGGGGAGGACGCCGACAGGGCGAAGAAGCTCATCATGATCACGCACGAGAGATGATGAAATTGATATGCTGCGGGTGAGTGAGACCGTGAGGCGGTGGATACGAGCGTTCAAGGAATTGCCATTTCCATCCCCATCCGCACATGCACTACCTCATCGCACCAGGACAAACATAATCACCGGTGTTTCAGCGGGCACGAAAGAATGCCAGACGTAAGCTAGACACGTCCGTTCGCCGTACTCCGTTCGAGCGGGCGGGCGGGAGAAAAATGAATGAATGCTAAGCAAATAATCTACACCTAATTTCACGCACTCTTACACCGCGCCTCGCTCATAAAATACATGGCTTTTCAATATTTATCATCGCAAATCCTCCCCATTACTTCTCATTTGCATTCGTGCAGGCTGCTGCTGCGTGGCATGACGCCTTCCCTCGCCCGCCCGAAGGCACGCGCACGCGGCCAACGCGGAAATGTCGTACACTCGTCGTACAATGCCGCTGCCGGTGAGGATTGGCGCGGCTGGTTCGGGTGTTTGCCGTGACAGCTCAAACGACCCTTGAAATCCCCACCGACCGACTCCCGGGCGCACAGGACCTGTTCGGATGAACTGTGACGAAATGTTGCGGATTGGTGGGGTGTGGTGGATAAGGAGGGTGGAGTTTGTGTAAAATATCCCGCACCATCCCTCCTCCCCCATCCCCCACCCGCATCTCGGAACGAGGAACCGGCGATGAAGAGGAAAACGATCCGGCTCCTTCGGTATCGTGTCAGTTCGGGGTTTAGTAGTGTTCGGGGTAGGAAAAAGAAACTCACTTCCTCGAATCCCCACTTCCAGCTGGTCCCAGTCCTCCCCTCGACGAACGGGACACACTTCCGTCCGCCAAAGTCGTCCTTGACATCGTTGAATATTTCAAAAATCGCTCAAGCGATAAGTCGCGGCGGCTGCGGCATCAGGCGCAGGTTGTTTTCGGTTTTCTCTCTCTCTCTCTCTCTCTCTCTCTCTCTGTATCCAACCCGCACGAGCTTAGAATATATTTTTGCTCCCCTTTGCACCGTTCACGCCGCGAGGAATTTGTTCGACTGCTTCCGGAGCCCTACCGTCATCCTTCGTCATTCGTTGTTTTTCTTGCCTATATGAAATCAGTGCGGATTCGTGTTTTTTTTTGTTCGTTGGTTCCTCTGCTCGCTGAACTGCCATGATTACCGGGATCGTTCGCATGGCTGACATTCATAAGAAATGTGATACACCCACGGTGCATTACCCTAAGCATACATCAAACGGCGCACGTTCCACCTCATCAATATCATTGCAAAACGATTAAATCTAAGTCCATCAAACGGCGATGTGCGTATGCTGCAAGCGCAACTTTCCACACGTGCCAGCAGCAGCAGCAGCTACCATCATCACCATAACACCGCGCGTTGGCGTACGTTGAACCCAGCCGTTCCACTGGCCGCCGGGCGGCCGCCGTTCGGCAACATTCTAACAAAAATCCAGAACGTGACCCGATAGCCGAAAATCGACCCACAATGGCACACCATTGTTCAAACATTTCAATTATTTAACGACGTACTGGAACAGCCACGGCTCACGACGGGGAAGCGCGCATTTATGTTAACGTGCACATGGCTTTCTAAAACACATGACATGATTTATACGCCAGCAGCACCAGCGAATGCAACGCGTGTGTGTGTGTTTCATGCGGGGTGTTTTGTTTGCGTCGAACGCAACGTTTTTGAATTCATCGAAAGGCTGCTCCTGCTGGTGCTGCTGCTGTTGCCCTCGCTGATGTTATGCAAATATTCAATTATTTTACCCGTCCAGCCCGTGCTGATTCCAAGCGTTCACTCGCCACATAAGCAACGGGCGTATCGGATATCGAATCGATTTCGGATACATTCTGGGCGCGTTCTCGATTTCACCATCATCAAACGAAATATGATTGAAATCGAGGAGGTAGGAGAAAGGCAATAAGCAGCAAAAAAAAAACACTAGTTCTAATATAATTGAAGCTCCGTTCTGGCTTCCGCTTTCCCAAGGTTAATTTTTCAATTATGTCACGCTCCCTCCGGAGATTTCCCAATTCCCCGGCTCGAAGGTCAGCGCGTCCCGAAAAACCGGAACACAATAATTTCCCTCGGGACCGCACACATCCACACAGGTCACACGCCAGGTCGATCGTCAGGCCGCTAGGAGCGAACGAGATACGGAGAGAGAGAGAAAGAGAGAAGGAGAGAGAGAGAAATAGTTTCTAATATTGTACCAAAATATCGAACCATGTGACCTAATCCTCCGGAGCGTGCATTGGATAACATGAGGTGCCCGAGGAGAGAAATTATTAACAGGATCGGTGACGCTCCTTCGACCCTGGGAGTTGTTACAGCACGCTGGAACAAAGCGCACGCAACACCAGCGCCCTAATAACACTCCCGCTGTCAATGTTATCTCGGCACACATCTCGACGTTTGCGGCTTGTACAACAAACTGCCTACAAAGTAGGTCCGAGCCACTGCCCCGGGAGCCGTGGTCCAGGATTTCCCACACGAACGGGGCACCCGATAACGATCCGGGCCACAGCATACCTCCCGGCCCAAGAAGCCACCGCCCGGAACAAACACCACCGCCGTTTCGACTCGCCAATTAGACGGTTCTTGAGCGCTGAAGGAGCAGGAGATTTGCTAGCCGGGCGCATTGGCAGGGGGAGCCTAAAAATCTCATCAATCATTATCAGGTCCGGGGCGCACGAGCCCTGGGGATTGGTGGCATGGCGCGTGGCGTGGATCGTCGGGTTCCGGTTGCTCGTTTTTCCGTTGTGCGATATTATATGGAAATGACAGAGACGCGGCTCACAAATTGGCTCATTATGCGGTGTGCTACCGCGTTCAGCTAGGATCGAAAATTGATTATTATTTTGCGGCACGGATTAAGCGCCAATTCGGGTGGCTTATGACGGCCCGGTCCGAATGGGTAGAGCCCGGGTTTTAAAGATGGGTTTAAAATTAGTTTTTGCTGATAGCGAATGAAAAACCGAACGAGTTCACGCGCGCTGGATTTGTTGTCCTGCCCTGTCCGTGGAATTATTCACATCAAACGTGTTGTGCAGTACGGTGATATTGCAATGATTTTTTTTCGCCCATGCCGATGCAACGCCCATCATCGTTTGCATATTTGTATGTAATTGCAATTTGTTCTTTAATTCCAGGAATTTCTCGCCGGCATGCTACCGGCCGGTCTGTTCGTTTGGTGAAACGAACTGTGCAGTGTATTTTAATTAAAATGAGGTATTTATGTGTCATTAAACAGTTGCCGATGAATGCACGCCAACTGGAGAAACGAGTAAACAAAATGGATGTTGAACGTGATTTTTTACTCAACGAGTGGTAGCGTAAAAAAAAATACTAAAAATACTACTTCCCGTTGAGTAAAGCATCAGGTTTAATATTCATTTATTTACACGTTTCTCAAGTTAGCGTGAATTCATCGGCAGCTGTTTCATAGCTCATTTACCAGTGAACATCGATCATCTTTATCACACGTTACCGGTGGTGTGATTACAGTTAAGAATATAGACGAAATTCTTTATAACTGCTTTTCGTCAGCTCCAGTAACTGTTATTTATTTCACATTAATTTTCTCATTTATCAAATCACACTATTCTTTCTTTTAGTTCGTCCTTTCAATATTTCGTTTCACTATTGTGTTCACTCTTTTCTACTTCGGTTTCTGCTGTGCGTTTCAATTGTTTACGTCCGCCAGGTTCGCACTCATATCTAATGTACGAAATTTGCTATTTCCTGTCATCTCCGCTTAGGTGTTTAGTGAGAATAACTACATAATCTGTCTGTACCCCTGAGTAAATACCATCAACTAATAATGTTTAAACTTACACTTTAATATTTCAATCACAATTGGCGACAAATTTCTGGAACGAGCACTAAAATTAAAAAATCTTTAAAAAAAATAGAACGAAATAAAAATGATTCAACGTATATTACCAATTAAAGCGCAATACAAATATGAAAATAACTTTAACTGAGCATAACGAAAGAAACAAATTAGGATTGCGTAATGATTACATAAATGAACATAGAGTAGATCAGTTAACCACATTTGCACCAAGCTAATAACAGAAGCGCAAAAGTGAGGATTCAATCTACTCACATGTTGCAAATCTTCATCTAAAGTATCTAAAGGAACAGAGAATCGGATAAAAACAATGAACATGTTCATTACGTACATATAAATATGAATTTATGTGGGTTAATATAAAAGTTTTGGTGTAGCAGCGAAGGCGTAAAATTCTATTGATCGAACATGATCGAAAAATAAGGCTTTAAGAAAATCAACTCAGTCAATAACGTAGCTTTTCGATAATAAAAATACTGTTGAGGATCTATGGGAATAAAACCATATTTTTTCAGGCTGACAGGTTCATCTAATCCAAATGATTTTAACTTTTAATTGTGTTATAAACGAACGAACGAACAATAACATATAAAAAAAACAATAGAGTACTATCCACTTATTTCAAAGTCACATTTTGTACATGAACTCGTCTTTCAATGACAGTTTTAATAATGTAAAAATAAAAATTTGTTCCCACATGCTTTCTCGTACCGCTGTTTTATTCCCCATCTTTTGATCCTTTCAATAATTATCACCCCCATCCGGTTGCTGTGGCGTAAGGCTCCGGCACACAGCGCGGAGTGAAACCGAACGCCACGGTCGCAGCAGTTCAGTTCAGAGCGCAGATGTAGGCGATCGCGAACCGCGGCCGAGACACAGCAGAGCGGTTTGACAAAGAAAACACACGCACGTACGCTCTGGACAAAAGCCGAAACGCTTCACGCGACTTGCGGCCGGGTTTTCTGGTAATGACATTTTAATAATGTAAACAAGGCAAAACGGAACGAGAAAAATCTCGGCAACATAAATAATTTATCCGACTCTCCCGGGTGTCCCGGCGCGTTCTCCTCCGCGAGCAACCCCCCTTTCCCGGGTGGAGTTTCACGCCGCGTCGCTAAACGAAACCAGATGGTGGTGAAGCGCCGAGCATCGTGCCGGCGGGGCTTTTCTCGTGCGGGTCGCGCGGGTCGCGACCGACAGAGAGAGAGAGAGAGAGAGAAGCAACATAATGCTGCGCTGGGACATCTCGCGCATCGCCCTGTGCCCTTAATGAAGCCGAGCGGACGGAAAATCAACGCTTCCCAGCGCTTCCAACGTGTTTTGTTTTTTTTTCTGCTGTTGTCACGCATTTTCTGCTCCCGAGGACCCAAACAATCGCGTTGTTGGGTTCGCGCGGACGCCAAGACGGCCGGTGCGGCTCTTTCGAAGGCGCCGGCACTCGGTCTCGGCCGCCTACGCAGCGGCATCATCGCTCGTCGCCGCTCGACGCCCAAGGGACCACGCAAATGAATGACATTTGGGGCGCCCCCCCCCCCTTCGTCACGCGGCAAAAAGGAGCCGCAAAGAGGGATACCCTTTTCGGTGGTGCACGTTGGTGAGGCTGCTGTGCGAACCGGCCCGGCTGGTGAATAAAACGATGGCAGTAAAATTAATAAACGCTGTGGGTGTTTTCTGTCAAACAACTTTTGGCTACAAATTAGGGTTATGGTGGGGGCCGGAGTGGATTTTGTGCTTGCTAGACGAGGAAAAAAAAAGATCGAATATTGTTCTGCTCGGGTTTTTGCTGAACCCGTCGTGGGCCCTTATAACGCAAGCGTTGGAAGTAGTAGGCATGGGAAAATAATGGTAACACGATGGTGAGATAAACATTTGCAACATTATAATAGTGTGTTGCAAACTCGTTCTGCTGTTTCAATCCTAAGATGAATATTTTTAACTGGTGTGAATAGTTTCGAACTTCTATTTTAGTAATATTCATTCGTACTATTCATTCGTATTATTCATTCAGATCGTACCCTATCTGCGGTTCTTAAATATAGGAGAAAGAGGCGGTTTTCTTTTGAAAAAAAAGTAATGCTATGTCTTTACATGATTATATTTTCAAGCTTTGATACGATTGTATATGGTTTTCTTTTTGTAATATCTGTCATTTTAGGAACACTAAAGAAAGGCTGATATGAGACGGAAGGCATGCTAAGAGGAATAAAATAACACGAATTATTAAAATCATACTTGTTCCAGGAACCGAATCCAGAAAAGAAATAATACTAAATTTTCCTCTTTTTTCTTTAAAGTTACCTATCTCACTAAGCTTATCAGTTATCTGTTCTGTGTTGTAAGATTTGTAAGTTTGTTGAAAGTGTTTGAAACCTTTATAAGAACATGAAATATGAAACCTTCTTCCTGACCTTTACAAATGCCAATGATCTCTCTTAAAGTTTAAAACGAAAGAAACAATTTGCATTGTACTTTTTTATATTCTCTGCTGTTCTCTAAAATGATATATTAACTTTAAGAATTGTCTTTGAATATTTAAAAAAAATTAAAAAGCATTGCATTTTTCCATGTTTCTATGCGTTTCTTGGTTGAAATCGATGCCTTTTACACTCACGTTGCCATCCAATTTAAAGTTCAAGACATGTTCTCTTTGCCACTTCCTTCTAGCTCCCCTGTTTACCCCATTTATGTTGTAGCACAGACAGTGCTCACATTCATCATCTGTTTGTAAAACGCACGCACGAGACCCGGCCCAAACAAAAAAAAATCCCCCAAACCCCGAAACACCGCCGTAAATCATAAGACAAACATCACTTCCGTCAATTTTTCATCTCGCACCGTACGCCGCTGCATCGTTGTTCCGGTGCAACCCGAGTTCATGATTGCGGCAGAACGTACGACGCGCGACTTTCGATGGAACCCGTTGCCGCATCGTTTCTTTCTTCATTTCCGTTCAGGGTCGGCTTCCGTTCCCGAGCGCTGTTGGCGCCACCGTGCCGTGCTGTTCCGTGCCCTTCGCTGCCTTCTGGTCTGTTTGCTTACCAGCGGGCGCCTTCGCCCTTTCCGCGGGAGTGACACCTACAAATTTAAATTTAAACACTTGCCGTTCGATGTGCCACCAAGCGGGAAGATTTGTGTTGGCGGTTGTAATTTGTACGCGGCCGAATTCGAAGCGAACAACCCTGCGCGAGGGTGGTGCTGGTGGTACCGAAAACACAAACAACAACCTTTTTCCCTCCCCCTCGACAAAGCGACAAGCAAAAATGTTCCCCTCTTTCTGCCCGCTGGGAAGAAAGTGACGACCGGTCAGCAAATAACGATAACGACATTCCGAGCTGACACAGCCGGCCATTTTCTCGCTTCATTTAGCCGGGGTTTGTTTTTCCAGCCCTTTTTTTTTGGTTGGTCCCGGCACAATCTGTTCGCGTCTTGAGAGGAAATCGGGTTGGGCGAAAGAACGTCTTCCATATTGGCCGGGACCGAAAGGAGGCAAATGGCAAATTCCGACAAACACGTCCGTGGGCGAGTCTGGACCGTCCCGCCATCATTAATAACGTGGGTCACGTGTTGCGAGTTTTGACAGCTTCGGCATGTAAAGTGAATCCACTCGAGCGTTAATTAATTCATGGTTCACCTATTTTCGGGACGGTGATTTATCGACTGCGTGACCGAACCCATCCCGGACCG
>KZ072921.1:48634-63286 GCA_002091845.1 Anopheles cracens | reverse complement strand
CCCCAACATGCTCGGGTTCAATTGTTTCAATTACTACAAATGTTTACAGGGTTGGCAGTAAAAACAACGGTTATGTGCTGGAACATAAATGGATGCGTTTATGGGCTAACCGACCGTACCGGGGCGTTGTTTTTTAAGCCACCCGTCGTTGGTCGCTGGTGGCAGCGAGGTGAAAATCAAAACATCACAATGTCGAAAATGTCGCCCGCCCGCGCCTTGTGGGTGGGCGTGTGGAAAAGGGCCTCGTGTGCAACAATGAAGCCGCGTTGTGCAACACGCCCGGAAGGCATAAAGGGCGCGATCAATAACAAGTGGTGAATAAAAACAAAACTGTAATTACACATAAAAGTTCAGTTTAATGTATCACCGCCCCCGGGGCTACGGTCTTGCGTCCTGACCGGCCGGCCGTCTACTTATCGATCTCGAGCAGCGCCATCAATCGGCCGGGGTCGTATCGGGGCTACGGTCTTGCGTCCTGACCGGCCGGCCGTCTACTTATCGATCTCGAGCAGCGCCATCAATCGGCCGGGGTCGTATGCGTTTAATTTAATGAATAAGCATACTGTTTCACTGCTCCCCGGGGCCGGGACCGTCGGCGGGGAGGCGCGGAACCACAACCACCACCGCCGCAAGCTGGACCGAAAAATTAAACCCCATTCGCGGGTGCCCACATCGAGCCTCGCGTCGTCATGTTTGCGTTAACCACCACCCCCCTCCAAACCCATGGGCGCGTATGCAATCAACCCGAACGCGCCCCGGTGCGACCGAGAGGTAAATGTCAAACGTGCGCGGAAGCTAAACAAAGCCGTCTACTAAATGCGCCCGGCGTTCGGTGACGGCTGTTCGATTAAGTACACCGTTTCGTGTTAGTTTGGTGGGAACGGAGGATTTTGTATGCTCGTTGTTTTCGCTTCTGGGAAGTGCGATCGCAGTGGTGGTTGTGGGCGCAACATAATGAAATACCATATGGGCAAAACTGAAATGGTAAAACGTTATAGTTAGCCAGTTACTAGCACACTTCGTAAAATGCACTTGAAAAGCATGCATACTTCCAAAAATGTATTGCATTATGGGGTATTGCTTAATTTTACAAATATTATAAGCATGTTGGTAAACCCTAGCCATACATCTTTATTAGATTTAAATAGTTACAGCGTTTAACAAAACAGTAATGCAAATCGATGTCGTCCCAAAAAGGAGCTTGCGCAATTTACAGGAGATCAACGTTTTAATAATGCCTTATAAACGGTTTGTCTTCCAGTTTAAGTATTTGTGAACAGTAGAACTATACAGGATTTTTCATCCATTATTGTACAGTTCCCAGAATGACATAAATTCGTTTCTCCCCATCTTGAAATCGATTCACCGGTTCTAGAAGTGGTTATTATGTGTAGTTTAAATTGCAAAGGTATTTCAGGAAAGGAAAAAGGAAAAAGGTATTTCATCAAAGGGTGAAAGGATTCCATGAAAGAGTGGGACGAATTCCCAGATAACGAATCCTGCAGATAAACTGTATTAAGCTGTAAATCAAACGAAATGCATCTGATGCAGATGACGTTTCAACCATGTTCATTGATCTGAAATGCATTTGGCTAAGGGTTTAGTAAGGAAGGTTTAAGCTTAATGATAGTTTAAGTTTACATCAAAATTTCTCAGGAACTTCAATGTTCTATTCCCGTTCTGTTTCTTGGAAACCCATAAATAGCACGTATAGCGCATTTATGCCCAACAACTCACCACTAAGGGCGCATGCATGAAAAACACATCCCAAACATAAATGAGATGTTTTAAAAGGCATAGGCGTGCAAAGCCTCCAAATATGACTCCCACCCGTAAATCGCACTCGTCGCTGCCAATCGTAAATCTTTCGCAAGGCTTTAATTTCAATTACTTAGCACCACATTTAACACCGTCCCGAAAGGAGCCTTCCCGTTCGACACCCTATCCCGGGCCAAATCCACAAATGTACAATGCGACGACGACCCCCACACCGCGACAAAAGCCACGCGAACGACACTGAACACTGACCGTCCGGGCTGACATGCAAACGAAACGAAATAAAGTCCGGCGAGCAGCACATTACACTAAATTCGACCCCATTTCGGACACCCGTGTGTGTGTGTGTGTGCACCAAGACCCACCAGCCCCAGGGCCAGGAAATCCCTTCGGAAGTGAACAATAAATCTACCGATTTATCGAGCGCATATTTTACGTGTCGTTTGGTCCGAAGCGCGATCGAGCGGGAGTGCGTTTCGGCCTTCTTTTTTTTTTTGGTTTTTCGGAAAATGGGTGCGTTTGTTGTGTTTATTGTTGCTGCTGCTGCTGCAGCTCCCTGATTCCGTTATGGTTGCGCTCGATCACGCTTGCAGGGGTGGGTGCTGCTCGGCGTAGGCTCGCCCAGGAATATTATTATTATTGCTATCGGCTTTTTTTTGGTTTTTCGGAAAATGGGTGCGTTTGTTGTGTTTATTGTTGCTGCTGCTGCTGCAGCTCCCTGATTCCGTTATGGTTGCGCTCGATCACGCTTGCAGGGGTGGGTGCTGCTCGGCGTAGGCTCGCCCAGGAATATTATTATTATTGCTATCGGTTTATTTTAGAGGGCTTCTGTGCATTGTTTTTTTTTTCCCCCCCCCCCCCCCAGGGGTCCAGGGACCCATCAAAGTGGCGCGGCTCCATTCTGACCACACCGTGCGATGGTGTGTTCGCGCCGGTGCAGCTCGATTGCAGCGCCCGGCCATCGCGATGCTCACGCAAAACGGGCGCGCTACAATTAATTGCAATTCATCGACGAAACGGATCCGTCTTGTTTGCCGATGACTGTTCACCGTTCGTCTGTTCCCGTTATTGAGTGACAACAAACAAAACCTCGTCGTTATTAACACGAGAGAATCGAGAGAAAACCGTTCGCACTGCCGGAGAGCACGGGCAAGCAGTAGGAAAATGGCAAATGGTCGCGCTTCCAGCTCGGTTTGCGAGATCAGCGGGGCTTAACGCGTACGTGACCGTTTTTAATTACAGACAATGAGCGGGCGGGATGACGGCGGGGCACGGATGCGGGTTCGGGGCAGCTGCCCGCAGAGGACAATCACTTAAAGGACAAATAGAGGCGAACATTATCAAATCCATTTCCATCGTGTGCGCCACCGTCAAATGGCGGGCGTACAGTGCACGTTGAAAAATGGTACGAGATTTTTGAACGGCTCTGATTTTAACTTGAGCCATTGATAAAAAAGCAGAGAAGAAAAAATATAATACGATATAACTGTTAATAAGTTGTTTATATTTTTTAAAATAAGTATAAGCCAATATCAATACGGCCACGACCGTAAAATATAAATAAATAAATAAATATAAACTAAAATAAATATGAAGAAGAAAACAGATGGAGAAGGCTTAAATAAACAGAGAAGGAATGCAGACAAAAAAAAATATTTAATGCATTGATACATACATGAGTATCTACAAAGATGTGCTGTCCTTTATGGAAAATGAAATAAACTATTACTAGAATTAGAATTAGGACTAGAATTGCATTATTACACTTGTTTTTAGCTCGATAAATTATAATAAACTATATTTTGAAGCTGACAAAGTACGTAATGTAGATAAACATTAAGAAAAGAATATTGATTGGCAAAATGAAGACTCATTTTGGAAATATTATTTTGTACGAATTTTGAATGGAAAAAACTGGATAATTATGTTTTGTTCCGTACTGTTCCGTATTTTTTTTTTCATTCGCACACACCGTGCGTGATTGTGGTTTACGATTCGCATCCACCTTCCCGAGGCCGAAAGGCTCCAGTAGCCAGCGCCGCCAGAGCTACCCCGCCAGCAGTTGGTAATTTATGCATCTCGGTCTAGTTTCGTGCTCTCACGGCGTGTGTCCTTGAGGTTAGAGCGCAAGTGGAAAAAAAATCGCGAAAAATCGCGTGCAGCATGCACCCGGCCGCACCGCCATGTCATGTTTGCTGCCAGAGCTCATTAGCGCCATTACCCCGAGCCCGGGAAGCTTCCGGTGAAATTCCGAAGGCCACCAGCGCTCCGGATGGCAATCAACACGTCGCACTATTTGCACGCTGTATCCAGCTGTGCCCCCCCCCCCCCCCCCCACCCGCGGCGTGCACGTTGAAAAATGGTACGAGATTTTTGAACGGCTCTGATTTTAACTTGAGCCATTGATAAAAAAGCAGAGAAGAAAAAATATAATACGATATAACTGTTAATAAGTTGTTTATATTTTTTAAAATAAGTATAAGCCAATATCAATACGGCCACGACCGTAAAATATAAATAAATAAATAAATATAAACTAAAATAAATATGAAGAAGAAAACAGATGGAGAAGGCTTAAATAAACAGAGAAGGAATGCAGACAAAAAAAAATATTTAATGCATTGATACATACATGAGTATCTACAAAGATGTGCTGTCCTTTATGGAAAATGAAATAAACTATTACTAGAATTAGAATTAGGACTAGAATTGCATTATTACACTTGTTTTTAGCTCGATAAATTATAATAAACTATATTTTGAAGCTGACAAAGTACGTAATGTAGATAAACATTAAGAAAAGAATATTGATTGGCAAAATGAAGACTCATTTTGGAAATATTATTTTGTACGAATTTTGAATGGAAAAAACTGGATAATTATGTTTTGTTCCGTACTGTTCCGTAAATTAACTCAGTAAACATAAATATTTCAAACTTTTGCTGCCAGTTTGAAGTAAAGAAGCAACTGATCCCACCGTTAACAATCTTTGCAGCCATCTGTACCATTCCCGCTGCCCCGTAAGGTTCATCGCAACCCCTCTCGCCAACATGCCAACCGGGCGCTTTGCATGATATGGCGTGCGGCATTGGCGAAAGCGAAACATGCATTCAACATCGTGCTCGGTGCTCTCTGCTCCTGTTCCCACCCCGTGTCACCGCGTGCCCACCGTGTCAGCGTGTTTGACATTTTGCGCGTGAGGTTTCATTCTAATGAAGCGCCACGGTTGCCGGCGCCATACGGTTGGGCGCTGCGATGCTACCAGCCGGGGGGAGGGAGGGGGTCCGGGGTGGGTCCCGACCAAACGACCTAAGCATGACGCTAATGATGACAGCTTGTGGCATTATCCAATTGTGCTAGCTGGCTCTATGGCGCCGCCCGCCGAGGATGAGCTTTGACGTTTCGGGTTGCTTTATTTATTTTTTTTACTCTCTGTATTTCTCGGTCGTTTATTTTCGCTGTGAATAATTTTCCATGCGATTTTTACTTCCGCACACCGGTGCTTGATGGTTCCGCCGGGCTTAAAGCAGCAACTGGGAGGGTGATTTGTGGGTTTGCGCATCGAGATGCAAACGGCGCGATGAGTTTGTGGAGATCGTATCGAAACTGCCCGTTGCACCGGGCAGTTCTGCTTCCGGAAACGCTTAGACTACGGATTAACGTCCCCCCGTTTCATCCCAAAACAAAGCTTTGGGATGAAACGCAAACCTTTGATTGATTAGTTTATTATTGTCTATTCTGTTTGCTTGAATCAGGGCGCGCGTAGAACAACATAGTCTAATTAAATTGAAACCAGCAACACTCTGTTAGGAAATGTAAGTTTCATATCGAATTCACCTCCTTTTAATCTTACTCAACTAAGCTTACGACTCCAAACACACGGTGGCTTATGTCTCATCGCTTCGTCGTTCGGTCGTTAGCGTGCAGCCATCGGGCTTACAGTCACCAGAAACCGCTGGGCAACCATTGCCCTCCCCGAAAATCTAAATCCGTTCTCGCTCTACGCCGCACGTATCGAATGGACGGCGAAGAAACCATAGGAAATCGTTTGATCCAGCGACTAAACAACGAAAGAAAAAAAAAGAACCTCCCCGAAAATCTCGTTCGATTCACGCGCGCTTCTCGTTTTTCCGGAGCACCTGGAATCGATTCGACCCGTCGGCCGGTACCTACCTTCCGCGGCTAATCCGATAAATTAGATTGAAGCACCAGCAGGGGCTAGTCGATCGAACGCGTCACCCAAAGGTCCGTGGCAGCCCGTCGTACGTTCGTCGTGTAAACAAAGTGCTTTTCAGTCGCTATTTCGAACCCTAAACCGGCTCGGGAAGATCAGCCGACTCTCCGGTAACAGAGTTTCGGCCACCAGGTAACGTTAAACGTTAATTGAACCGTTAAGAAGCCACGTCCACCATATGGCCCTAACGAGAATCGATAATCTTGCGGCGTCTCCACCCCGGGGGCGGATGCTTTCGAAGACGATCCGAAGTCGACGTGAAATCGGTTACTGCTGGTTGGGCTTAAATTCGATCGATTTTCAACACCGGAAACGGGCACCCGCTTTGGTGGTGCCTTCTTTTTACTTAAAAAAAAAGTTCCCATGACTTGCCGGGTGTGTCGAGGCAGCACGGAGGAGAAGGTGTCAACGATGTCTAAGGGCTTCCGCGTAAGAAGATGCCCCCGAAATAAAGGGTGAGTGCGAGCGGTGCGAGAACTACACAGGGAGAGAGAGAGAGAGAAAAAAAACGATCTCATATTTCTCACTCACTTTGGTCCTGCTCTCGGATGAGCTCACCCGGGGGGACAACCGCGTGGAGGCCATCTGTTCGTGGCTATTAAACATTAACCAGCGACCGTGCCGGTTCCCACGGAGCGCTCTCATCCGGCCACAGCCGGACCTCACCAGTGTCCTGGGCCGGGTGTGAAATATTTAACCAACATACGTGATGAGGATCGCACTATTTTTCAGGCCGACCCTGTGTCCGTGTGTCAATTAGATTTGGCGAGCGAACCGTCCACCTCCGGGGAGCTCCCGTCCCGAGTGACTGGGCCAGGGTCGCATTAAAGTTGATTTGCTTGATCCTTTGAACGAAACACACACACATCGCTCAGCAGGGATTGAGTGGAACGCCCTTTAAAGGGATGCCTTCCGTGGAAAGCACTGTATTAAAGACTCAATACTTGTTGAGGCATTCGCGCATCAAAACGGAAAGCTTCCGGATCGTTTCGCGCCCGAGCCGTGTTTGTTAATCGTTATCGCGCCCAGGCATACATGCCGGGGCCAAACCATCAGCAGCACCACCTGCGCCGGCATGGCGACGAGCGAGAAACGAGCGAAACTGGATGGAATCTTCACTCACGAATCGCATCCCATCGCATCCCCGCCCGGCTGCGCCAGAAGCGGCCGACATCAGAGACAGTCCATCCAGATACCGGATCCACTAGGACTGCCGTGGCATTCCGTTTAACTTAAATGCCGGCCGTAATTAGCAGTACCTGTGCAGCACCGGGGCACGCCCGCCTCGCCTTTCTGCACCGAGCGTTTCGGAACGTTAATTAAAAATTACTTATCCCCCCGGTTCGGTATCCCGGGCCGGGTCAGCAGAATACGGTCCTGTTTTTATGCTTCCGATCAGGCTACCGGAACACAAGTCCGGCAGTGGCAGGTGGCACGATGCTGCTGCTTGCTGGGAATTTACAGCTGAAGACAGATTCATGTTCCATGTCCGGGCCTGTGTTTCGTGTTCTTCCTAATGTCCTCGGCCCGTTCGGAGTGGTTGGGGAAGTGGATCAAGATTGCTCGGACGATTGCCACGACGGTTGCTTTCTGTGCTGTGAAATATACATGAGATTGCAAAAGAGCTGGCTCTATGGCGCCGCCCGCCGAGGATGAGCTTTGACGTTTCGGGTTGCTTTATTTATTTATTTTTTTACTCTCCGTATTTCTCGGTCGTTTATTTTCGCTGTGAATAATTTTCCATGCGATTTTTACTTCCGCACACCGGTGCTTGATGGTTCCGCCGGGCTTAAAGCAGCAACTGGGAGGGTGATTTGTGGGTTTGCGCATCGAGATGCAAACGGCGCTATAAGTTAGTGGAGATCGTATCGAAACTGGCCGGTGCAACAGGCAGTTCTGCTTCCGGAAACGCTTAGACTACGGATTAACGTCCCGGTTTCAAAACAAAGCTTTGGGATGAAACGCAAACCTTTGATTGATTAGTTTATTATTGTCTATTCTGTTTGCTTGAATCAGGGCGCGCGTAGAACAACATAGTCTAATTAAATTGAAACCAGCAACACTCTGTTAGGAAATGTAAGTTTCATATCGAATTCACCTCCTTTTAATCTTACTCAACTAAGCTTACGACTCCAAACACACGGTGGCTTATGTCTCATCGCTTCGTCGTTCGGTCGTTAGCGTGCAGCGTTCGGGCTTACAGTCACCAGAAACCGCTGGGCAACCATTGCCCTCCTCGAAAATCTAAATCCGTTCTCGCTCTACGCGGCAGCACGGCGCACGTATCGAATGGACGGCGAAGAAACCATAGGAAATCGTTTGATCCAGCGACTAAACAACGAAAGAAAAAAAAAGAACCTCCCCGAAAATCTCGTTCGATTCACGCGCGCTTCTCGTTTTTCCGGAGCACCTGGAATCGATTCGACCCGTCGGCCGGTACCTACCTTCCGCGGCTAATCCGATAAATTAGATTGAAGCACCAGCAGGGGCTAGTCGATCGAACGCGTCACCCAAAGGTCCGTGGCAGCCCGTCGTACGTTCGTCGTGTAAACAAAGTGCTTTTCAGTCGCTATTTCGAACCCTAAACCGGCTCGGGAAGATCAGCCGACTCTCCGGTAACAGAGTTTCGGCCACCAGGTAACGTTAAACGTTAATTGAACCGTTAAGAAGCCACGTCCACCATATGGCCCTAACGAGAATCGATAATCTTGCGGCGTCTCCACCCCGGGGGCGGATGCTTCCGCAGACGCTCCGAAGTCGACGTGAAATCGGTTACTGCTGGTTGGGCTTAAATTCGATCGATTTTCAACACCGGAAACGGGCACCCGCTTTGGTGGTGCCTTCTTTTTACTTAAAAAAAAAGTTCCCATGACTTGCCGGGTGTGTCGAGGCAGCACGGAGGAGAAGGTGTCAACGATGTCTAAGGGCTTCCGCGTAAGAAGATGCCCCCGAAATAAAGGGTGAGTGCGAGCGGTGCGAGAACTACACAGGGAGAGAGAGAGAGAGAAAAAAAACGATCTCATATTTCTCACTCACTTTGGTCCTGCTCTCGGATGAGCTCACCCGGGGGGACAACCGCGTGGAGGCCATCTGTTCGTGGCTATTAAACATTAACCAGCGACCGTGCCGGTTCCCACGGAGCGCTCTCATCCGGCCACAGCCGGACCTCACCAGTGTCCTGGGCCGGGTGTGAAATATTTAACCAACATACGTGATGAGGATCGCACTATTTTTCAGGCCGACCCTGTGTCCGTGTGTCAATTAGATTTGGCGAGCGAACCGTCCACCTCCGGGGAGCTCCCGTCCCGAGTGACTGGGCCAGGGTCGCATTAAAGTTGATTTGCTTGATCCTTTGAACGAAACACACACACATCGCTCAGCAGGGATTGAGTGGAACGCCCTTTAAAGGGATGCCTTCCGTGGAAAGCACTGTATTAAAGACTCAATACTTGTTGAGGCATTCGCGCATCAAAACGGAAAGCTTCCGGATCGTTTCGCGCCCGAGCCGTGTTTGTTAATCGTTATCGCGCCCAGGCATACATGCCGGGGCCAAACCATCAGCAGCACCACCTGCGCCGGCATGGCGACGAGCGAGAAACGAGCGAAACTGGATGGAATCTTCACTCACGAATCGCATCCCATCGCATCCCCGCCCGGCTGCGCCAGAAGCGGCCGACATCAGAGACAGTCCATCCAGATACCGGATCCACTAGGACTGCCGTGGCATTCCGTTTAACTTAAATGCCGGCCGTAATTAGCAGTACCTGTGCAGCACCGGGGCACGCCCGCCTCGCCTTTCTGCACCGAGCGTTTCGGAACGTTAATTAAAAATTACTTATCCCCCCGGTTCGGTATCCCGGGCCGGGTCAGCAGAATACGGTCCTGTTTTTATGCTTCCGATCAGGCTACCGGAACACAAGTCCGGCAGTGGCAGGTGGCACGATGCTGCTGCTTGCTGGGAATTTACAGCTGAAGACAGATTCATGTTCCATGTCCGGGCCTGTGTTTCGTGTTCTTCCTAATGTCCTCGGCCCGTTCGGAGTGGTTGGGGAAGTGGATCAAGATTGCTCGGACGATTGCCACGACGGTTGCTTTCTGTGCTGTGAAATATACATGAGATTGCAAAAGAATGCAAAGAGCACTGATAAAAATAGCCCGGACAGGGCAATACGATCGCAAGCCCGTGTCAGTCGCACCGTGTAAAGTTAAGTGGAAATTCACCGGAAAAAAATCTCGACGATAACAAATATTTAATAAGATTCCAATTGCACCCGCAGCAAGCCTAATCACTGTAGCAGCGAACGAGCTGATATGCCGGGGTGACAAGGAACACCCGGACCGCCCCGGGCGCCTCACAACTCCCCCCTCGGCCTTGCATATGTTGCAGTGCACAGAACTGTGTCAGCACCGAAAAAGGGATTTGTTGTTGAAAGCATCAAACGCGGCAAACGCGGGGCGCGTTGTTGTGACATCGACGTAATGCGACCCCCGGAGGCACCCATTCACCCCCTCCTCCTCCCCCCAGCCCCGTGTTTGATTCCGTTCCGAACAGCGATGGCCCGCCGGCGGTACACACCACTTGAAGCTGTCAGATCGGATTAAAACCCACTGCGTTTGAACATTTCACGACGCGTCAGCCGCGGGCGAAAGATGAATTGAGAAAACGGAGCCAGGGCGCTACGAGCATGTAAACGCGGAGTGCAATACGAGCCGAGATTCGCCGGGCAGGAATCGATCACTGTCGCCACGATTACCACGGCTTTCCATCGTGTATCGTCGGGCTGAAAAGGATATTTAGGCGCATTACACAGGAACGGGCGCGCACCTAGAGCAGCGCCTCGGGTGCCACCGTTCGCTGTGCGCAAACAGTGGAATATAATTATAGCAGCTGTACGCGCCGGAGCGCTCTATCATCATCGCCACCAGCTCAAATCGATGTCAAGGAAGATCAGCCGACTCTCCGGTAACAGAGTTTCGGCCACCAGGTAACGTTAAACGTTAATTGAACCGTTAAGAAGCCACGTCCACCATATGGCCCTAACGAGAATCGATAATCTTGCGGCGTCTCCACCCCGGGGGCGGATGCTTCCGCAGACGCTCCGAAGTCGACGTGAAATCGGTTACTGCTGGTTGGGCTTAAATTCGATCGATTTTCAACACCGGAAACGGGCACCCGCTTTGGTGGTGCCTTCTTTTTACTTAAAAAAAAAGTTCCCATGACTTGCCGGGTGTGTCGAGGCAGCACGGAGGAGAAGGTGTCAACGATGTCTAAGGGCTTCCGCGTAAGAAGATGCCCCCGAAATAAAGGGTGAGTGCGAGCGGTGCGAGAACTACACAGGGAGAGAGAGAGAGAGAAAAAAAACGATCTCATATTTCTCACTCACTTTGGTCCTGCTCTCGGATGAGCTCACCCGGGGGGACAACCGCGTGGAGGCCATCTGTTCGTGGCTATTAAACATTAACCAGCGACCGTGCCGGTTCCCACGGAGCGCTCTCATCCGGCCACAGCCGGACCTCACCAGTGTCCTGGGCCGGGTGTGAAATATTTAACCAACATACGTGATGAGGATCGCACTATTTTTCAGGCCGACCCTGTGTCCGTGTGTCAATTAGATTTGGCGAGCGAACCGTCCACCTCCGGGGAGCTCCCGTCCCGAGTGACTGGGCCAGGGTCGCATTAAAGTTGATTTGCTTGATCCTTTGAACGAAACACACACACATCGCTCAGCAGGGATTGAGTGGAACGCCCTTTAAAGGGATGCCTTCCGTGGAAAGCACTGTATTAAAGACTCAATACTTGTTGAGGCATTCGCGCATCAAAACGGAAAGCTTCCGGATCGTTTCGCGCCCGAGCCGTGTTTGTTAATCGTTATCGCGCCCAGGCATACATGCCGGGGCCAAACCATCAGCAGCACCACCTGCGCCGGCATGGCGACGAGCGAGAAACGAGCGAAACTGGATGGAATCTTCACTCACGAATCGCATCCCATCGCATCCCCGCCCGGCTGCGCCAGAAGCGGCCGACATCAGAGACAGTCCATCCAGATACCGGATCCACTAGGACTGCCGTGGCATTCCGTTTAACTTAAATGCCGGCCGTAATTAGCAGTACCTGTGCAGCACCGGGGCACGCCCGCCTCGCCTTTCTGCACCGAGCGTTTCGGAACGTTAATTAAAAATTACTTATCCCCCCGGTTCGGTATCCCGGGCCGGGTCAGCAGAATACGGTCCTGTTTTTATGCTTCCGATCAGGCTACCGGAACACAAGTCCGGCAGTGGCAGGTGGCACGATGCTGCTGCTTGCTGGGAATTTACAGCTGAAGACAGAGCGATGCTAACGTTGACGTTATTTTGGAGTTGCGCCTGGAGTCGCACTTGGAGTTGCGTTTCGTGTAAACGGGCTTTCAGTGTTTTATACTTGTTTTATGTCCTTTCGAACGTAAGCACAAATCTAAATAAGTAATTTGCAAAGGAATTGATATTTTCCAACTTCTAATACGTCTCAATATCACGCAACACCATTTTCCACGTATTAAACTTATTTTCTAATAACTTTTTAATTCCCTTGCAGTATACATCAAATTATAATTATGTAAAACAAGTTGTCAACAGCTTGATTGACGTATTATTATTTAGCTTGATCTCCAGCTTTTCACTTAGCATAAGCATTTTTTCAACATTCAAGCATCGCTTCTCCGAACCGAATTTACTCTGTGTGTAGAAAACATGCGACATGATTATTATCGTCTACCTTTTCACCTTTTCCATTTAATTAACCATGCGAATGACATCACCTCGAAACAATGTGTGCTTGTGTGAACTAATTAACATTTCGTCTCTCTCTCTCTTTCTCTCTGTCTCTGTCACACAGATCGCATCTCCCGATCGAGAAGCAAGCTCGGCGGAGTTAAACTCAATCTCGGTAAGTACAATGCTGGCTTGCTGGGATTTCTGTGCGCAACAGGCACGCGTCCATCATCCGTGAGAAAACGAAAAGAATATTTCCACTGAATTTTCCGGCACCGGCAAAGCCAAAGGATCCCGGCGCCAAAAAACAAAAGCCCCCTTCCCGCATGTTCGCTCGTGGGTTGACGTAACGTTGATTAAAATTCGGCACACCGGCGCACACACCGGGTGCTCCTGCGCCACCGGTTTCCACCGGTTTGTTTTCATTTATTGCGGCCGCCGTTATGGCGCTTCAAGGTGACGTTCCGTTGCGGGATGAGGCAGGAAGCAGGCATTCACCGGTCGCATTTCAACGTCTTCGCTGCGCCGCATCCCGGGTGACGCACGTGACGCACCCGGTTGGGCGCGGGTCGGTTGTTTGCAAAAGTTTTTTGATGATTCATCTGATCTACGTTCAGTTTGAAATGAAAGTTTTTGCCGATGTTGCGAAATGCATCAGCACGGAACTAACCAGAACGTTTAGTGGGGGCTCTAGAAAAGCCGAGTGCGAAATTCTTCTGCGAAGTTAACAGCCAATTTTTAACGATTTGACAGAAAATACCATCCAAAAAAAATACCCTGTGTAATAAGGGCTTTAGTGCTGTGCGTTGCCCATTTATCTGTCGAAATCGTTTTTGGGCTCAGCAGGTTTACCTCAAGCGCAACTGGATATAAACAAACATTTTGAGTTAGTTTGTCAACAAATATAGATGTTTGTAGCAAGGACATTGTATTTTAGTTGTATTTTCGTATGATCATTTGACGAATTTAGCGAGAAAAGTGCACAAAAAATGATAAATACAGTCTGCTCCATCTCAAGCGCAACTACCTTGCAAATTGTCGTGTCTACACGAAGCGATGCTAACGTTGACGTTATTTTGGAGTTGCGCCTGGAGTCGCACTTGGAGTTGCGTTTCGTGTAAACGGGCTTTCAGTGTTTTATACTTGTTTTATGTCCTTTCGAACGTAAGCACAAATCTAAATAAGTAATTTGCAAAGGAATTGATATTTTCCAACTTCTAATACGTCTCAATATCACGCAACACCATTTTCAACGTACTAAACTTATTTACTAATAACTTTTTAAATACCTTGCAGTATACATCAAATTATAATTATGTAAAACAAGTTGTCAACAGCTTGATTGACGTATTATTATTTAGCTTGATCTCCAGCTTTTCACTTAGCATAAGCATTTTTTTAACATTCAAGCATCGTTTCTCCGAACCGAATTTACTCTGGGTGTAGAATACATGCAACATGATTATTATCGTCTACCTTTTCACCTTTTCCATTTAATTAACCATGCGAATGACATCACCTCGAAACAATGTGTGCTTGTGTGAACTAATTAACATTTCGTCTCTCTCTCTCTTTCTCTCTGTCTCTGTCACACAGATCGCATCTCCCGATCGAGAAGCAAGCTCGGCGGAGTTAAACTCAATCTCGGTAAGTACAATGCTGGCTTGCTGGGATTTCTGTGCGCAACAGGCACGCGTCCATCATCCGTGAGAAAACGAAAAGAATATTTCCACTGAATTTTCCGGCACCGGCAACCCGATGCCGATGGCTTTAACAAGCGTTTAATGCGAACCACAGCTCTCGCTAGTATTTGCAAGCGTTACGCTGCCGCTCCGCCATTGCGAGATTATCGTTATCGGTCACGGTTCGGTGCGGTCGGGCAGCGTTTCCTTGAA
>KZ072921.1:20881-37703 GCA_002091845.1 Anopheles cracens | reverse complement strand
AATGGTGGGAAGTTACGCGTGCCCGAAAAACAACGGGCAAACTTTTCCCCGTCTTGTGGTCTGCGTGACGCACCTTTCCACTATCACGAGCCCGGTTTCCCGCATCCCGCCCACACAGCGGTGACGCGCGTGTGTCCCTGTGCGCGTCCCGGAAGGATACCGCTGCCGGGCACCACTGGAAATAGAATACGGAGCAGTGCGGAGCATGATTATGCGATTATGTCATCGGTTGGCTGCTGGTGAAGTGTTTCTAATATGTACACATTAGGAGCGCGTTGTGTATTATGTTTATGTAGTCGGCGTACTCGGCCCGTTTAGCTTCGTTTTGGAGGGGTGGGGTGGGGGGGCCTCAACCCTCCCGCATCGAGTTTGGCTATCAATTTGTCGGTGCGGAGGTCGGTGAAATCACATTTCGGGGTTCGGGAAAGGTGAGTTCTTTAGATAAAACAAAGCGACGCCAGCGTTCCTCCCTATCGACCACCTCCGCCCATCTTACGCGAAAATCGAAACGATGATCTAACTCTCTCGGTCGGCAAGTTTTCTCGGGTAGCGGGGCAAAAGGAACCCTACGGACTCCCGTTTACGGTATGCTCTCGTTTATGGGGGAGGGAGAAAAATCGAAATCATCACGTACTTTATGGTGGCTTATTGGTTTTGCGTTTGCGATTCTGCCAAAGATTCTTTGAAAATCAATTTGTTGGTGAAGCAGCAAAAGGAATCTTAATTCTTCTTTCTAGATTGTTTTGTAAAAGTTATTAATATATTGAAAGAACATACACATATTACAACGTTCGAATGAAAATCTTGTGTTCGAAGGTCAATTTAACATTTGCGCCAAAAAGTATGCAACCTGCCTAACACAAACGGTTTGTTTGCTTTTCAGACGCTTTACTTTATTTTAAACGTTTTATTTTGAATGCACATTTTCGTAATTAAGTTTTTCTCTATTTTATTTACATAATTTTTTACATTGCTTTCTACAAGAAAGGAGCTCATCTATTCTGGCTCACGGCTATAGAAACGTTAAACTTTTTTTACTGTACTGACTGTAGCTTCCTAATATTTCTTAAGTCGCTCGAAATATTCTTGCTAAAATTTGGTTCTTTCATCCTTTTAAATTCGATAGATGTATTGTGCAAAACAAAAAATGAGAAGAAAATCCTCACCATCTTTCCGATTAGACAATCAACGGGAACTTTTCCCCCAAAGTGCCCATAGAGCAAGCCATAAGATAGATACAATCAAGTCAAAGGACTTGAACCCACGCAGCCCACCTTGAACCTTCAATCGATACTGCAAACTGTTGATTTCGTATCACGATTGAACCTGGATTGTCGAAATTGAACGTGAAAGAACCATCGGTCCAAGCGGGCTCGTCACAACACGGTGTTAGTGGAATGGTCTGGAATCGAAGCTCCCTCTGAATGTTACGTAAAAGTAAGAAAACAATTAAATCTCCTCTCTGGTGGGATGGGAAAATTATTTTTTTGTCTCGATTTCTGCATCATAAGATGCTTTTTGCTTCTTCTGACTAAATGAAAATTACTATCAGCAATAAATTCAATTCTTTCGGGATAAAAACAGTTCCTTCCTTTAAAAAAAAAGAACAGGAAGTGAAAAAAACATGTTAACAACCCTTTAACTCGACGGAACACACAAATACACACAAAACGAGGCGAAGCATTCCTTTCCCGACGATCGTTCCATAAAAGAAGGATTGAATCCCGTGCTGGTGCGGCACCCTTCCACCCGGAAAATCGATCGATTCTACCGTCCGAAAGTTGCCGCACGATGGATTTGATTTTGCTTCCGCCCGCTTAGCGCATGCCGAATTTTATTTATAAACTTCCAACCCAGTACGACAGGGCAAAGGGCTGCCGGATGGGGAGGATAAAGGACACGCCACGGAAAGACGCTTCCTGTTTCGGCTGTTTCGCAAAATAAATCGTCCTGGAAGAAGGACTTTTCCATTGCCGATTTACAATCGGCGTGCATTTTCTTCTTTCGCTTCTTCCGCTCGGCTGTTCTTTTGCCTTTTGCGTCTTGGGCGGACACACGAACACGAGAGCAACACAAAAACAAACACACAAAGCCACTGCAGAGACGGATGCCACGCGTTCGAACGCTCCGACTTACCATCAATCTTCGGTCCGAGCCCGATTGACTGTTTATGGGGCATCCCGTTCCCGGGGTCGCACACGGTGCCGAGCGGAAAAAACGCTCCGAACAACAACAACATAAACGGGAAAGCAAAAAAGGAAGAGGCACACCATCGCACAACTGTTTGATTTATGTTTACCGGCACTTGTTGCGCGCTGCTGCTGCTACTCCTGCTGCTGCATGTTCCACCGTGAAAGGGAGCGACGGGAAAAAAGGATGCTGCTTTTGAAATCCATCTCTGAATGAAGAAAAATGGTTTATGATTGCTATCTTTCAATGGGGTTTCGGTTCGGGTCTTTCTCCGGGTTCTTCGCGTTCTTTCACCGGCTGCCATCGACTTTTCCACCGACGCCGGCGATGCCCTTCGCCAGGTTCGCGATGAAAGAATCAATTGATTGAGCCAAAAACTTGGGAATGGTCGAGCGAAGGGTATGCGATTGATATTTTCCGACCTCCCTGTCGCTCCCTTCCACTGTTTCCCTTCGGATGGTCGTTTGATCATTTCTCTTATCGTTGCTTCGCCTGGCATCGTTTCGCGCCGCGTGGTGCAGAAATACGAGCTGGCGAACGAACCGACCGTAAGCATCATTGAATGCTGATCAAAAGAGTCTTCTAGCGTGTTATTATGTTTTATGGTGGCTTATCAATAATGCACCGATCGATGGGGCTGTCGTGGGGCATTACTTCTTTAATTGCCGTAGTACCACGAACCGACTCGACCGGTCCATCTGCTATTGTTTTGCTGCCGGTTTGTCGCTCTACGCGCCAGTCGGTACATCATTGTGTGCGTGTGTGAGCAGAGCGTATCATCTTGCCTTCAGTGCAGCGAACCACTTCATTAATTTCGGTCCACCGATTTCCCTCCCGGATCGTGCTGGGCTGGGCCGTGAAGGTAATTACGAGGCATTGTGAGTGCAGGCCATGATGGAGAGTGCATTTTGTTCTCCCGCCCGCCAGTGTCACAGCGTAATCGGTCCGTTGTGTGGGTTAGTTTGTGTTCGGTGGGTGCGTGTTATGCTGCCACCCACTGAAACCGATGACACGCAAGCAGCAGAGCGTCGGATGCCGGCCACTGTTGTCGATATCTCCATTATCTTTCATTAGGATGAATAAATGATGGATTCCCTTCCGGTGCAATTTGCGCTAGTGGCCCGCCGGTGGCGCCAGAATGGCTCGCGTGGTGCTCTGGCCGTCGAGTGGAGCTTTTTATTTGTGTAAAACGATCATTTGACAAATAAAAGGGTGAATTTATATACATCCTCTCAAAAACTGTCACCGATGCCCGATCCGGCGGACTGTTCAAAATCTAACAGCGGAATAGCTGTAATTAAATTGCAATCCATCTTGCTTCCTTAAACACACAACCCGGCGATACGATCGATCATTTGCCAGCGCTTGCTCGTTTCCAACCGACCGCATACAGCATTCACCGCACTCACACTCGCACGAACTGCAAACCTCGACGCTCGACCATCGTCCGCCCACGGAAATGTGCTAACTTTTCGATCAGTTGCAGTCCGGTTGCATTTCTGCTGACAGCCGCAGGCTAAACGCAGCCTTCCACAAGCTACGCAGTCTCGCCCAAGCGATGCCTACCGGGGGCGGCGCAAGCGGTGAGCCCATTTGCATACGTTCGTCCGTAATTGCTTCCCCGGGTGGACCCGTAGCTCTACGCGCCAGTCGGTACATCATTGTGTGCGTGTGTGAGCAGAGCGTATCATCTTGCCTTCAGTGCAGCGAACCACTTCATTAATTTCGGTCCACCGATTTCCCTCCCGGATCGTGCTGGGCTGGGCCGTGAAGGTAATTACGAGGCATTGTGAGTGCAGGCCATGATGGAGAGTGCATTTTGTTCTCCCGCCCGCCAGTGTCACAGCGTAATCGGTCCGTTGTGTGGGTTAGTTTGTGTTCGGTGGGTGCGTGTTATGCTGCCACCCACTGAAACCGATGACACGCAAGCAGCAGAGCGTCGGATGCCGGCCACTGTTGTCGATATCTCCATTATCTTTCATTAGGATGAATAAATGATGGATTCCCTTCCGGTGCAATTTGCGCTAGTGGCCCGCCGGTGGCGCCAGAATGGCTCGCGTGGTGCTCTGGCCGTCGAGTGGAGCTTTTTATTTGTGTAAAACGATCATTTGACAAATAAAAGGGTGAATTAAAATGCAGGTTTTCAGGTAAACATGTCAGATTTACATTGGTGCGATGTTTTTTCCATACTCTGGAGGCCTTCAATGGTTTCAAAGAAGCATTCGCTTTTATGTCACTCTAAATCATTAAAGCTCCCGAAAAGCCTCAATTAAAAAAAAACTCAAAAACTCTAGAATCAGTTACAAAAATGTATTCAAAATTTAGACCATTTTATGCTTCTTTAGAGGCTACGGGCTGGGGTTGGAAAGGATTGGGAATGGGAACTACTCAGTATTATTTCGTAACGGATTAGGCCCTTTAGAATACGTGATTGTATTTAAAAAGATTTATTATAGTTGTCGTATATCACTAGATGACAATGCGTGAAAAGCTTAGAAAAAATAATGTTTCTAAGTAGGAGAGAAATCTAAGTTCTGGAGGAGAGAAAATCCATCGAAAGGAAGAATTCGTTCTGGCCATACGAAGCTCCCGAGGGAGGTGTTTCTGCGGATCACGTCCCGTCTTCTTTTCATCGTGGCTCTCAGAAGTTCATTACTTCCTAAAAAAAATATCACGAAGATGACGGCTTGGTGTTATGGCCACGTCTAGCTTCGTCCTAGAAGCGATCGCTGGAAGAAATGGAGCAGTTAAGCATTCCGGATGTTTTGGAAAATTAGAAGGGGAGAATATATTGCAATAATTTCGTGGCCAAAACCGCGAATGAACTAATGTAAAAGAAGAAGATATTGCCAACATACTTTTTGTTTACACCTATGGCCAAAGTCCCGGCCAACTGCCGCCAGGGGGCCCGGAAGGGCGTTGAAATGTGTATGCAGGATCTTTGACGGTTTTTTATACTTTTCGTTTGAAAAAAGTCGCTTTTTTAATGCATACGTTGCATAAATAAAGACCTAATTTTAGTTAAAACACTTTTTGTTCTATATTTTGCTTCTTGTTCCGTTTTTATTTTACAAGCGACTATTGACAAATAGAACACTTCGAAATGAGTTAAGGCTATGGTTGGCCATACTAACACCTGAGTAATAGAGGGAGGCCGACCGTGTACCATTGCGGCTGCAGAAGCAAAACCGCACCTGAACCAGCTCCCTTCGGCAACCAATCAACAAGTGCATCCATTCGCATACACATTTCTAAACATGATCATAACTGCCACGTAATTCGAAGCAATCTTTTCAACGAACTTTAATTACAGCACAAAAAAAACACATCTAAACAATATTAAAACCACTGTCAACGTACACTCGAGCCAGTCCCATACAGCGGAACTATCATTACCTTAATTGAGTTGCTCTCGCACTTGAACGCACTTAACTCGCCTCTCACGATCGGAACAAAAACTGTTAATTTATGCCGCTGGCTTTTCTACCTTACCCTTCGGACGAAACCCTTCTTTCTCCGGTACCGCCGGCGTTTGTTTGTTTGCGGACATGCACGACGCCATCCGCTGTCAAAGCAACAGCCTAACCCCTAAACACATTCTTTGCCAGCTACTTCGACAGCAGCGTGTAACGAACGAGAGTTTAGCGTCATGTTTTTCAACCCGTACCCGTACCGTTTCACACGTGTCGGTTTCAACCCCTGCAGGGAAGTGATTTTGCATCGACGCTCCTGGCGCCGAGGGACGCAGGGCACCAGGGGAAGGATGCAAGTGGCCAACTGGATTTCACAGCTTCATTAAAACCTATCAAATATTCATACGACTCATTCCCCAGCCCTTCGCGCACCATCTCGATGGCTTCAGATTCATTCGCTGTTTGACTATGCAATTCGCTTTCTCTTTTGTGTTTCTCATTCCATTTGTCTGGACCTTTTTTTCCTTAGAGATTCATGAGATTCATGAATCTATAGAGATTCATAGGATTCATGAATCCCTTGAGATTCATGAATCCCTAGAGATTCATGAATCTCCAGAGATTCATGAATCTTTAGAGATTCACGAGATTCATGAATCTTCTAGAGATTCATAAGATTCATGAATCTTTAGAGGTTTATAAGATTAATGAATCTTTAAAGATTCATGAATCCACAAAAAATCATGAATGAATCTGAATGAATCCTAAATGAAAGATCCATGAATCTGAATCTCGTCGAAAGATTCATAAGACACAACACTAGTTCAAATCTATACAGTTTGCATGGCAAAAGATTATTAATGCATTTTTTCCAAACACCTAGTGAAGATAGACGGAAATGTTTTAGAAAATGAATACCAATTCGTTTCTACAGCATAAACAAGAATTTTTGTAAAGCAAAATGCATATGCATTGCATTGCAGTGTTTCTAAACAACCTAGAAGTATGCACCTAATTCGTGCGATAATATTGATAAAGTTTGGGCGATAAATTCTTATTCTACGTTACAATAGTTTTGTGAAATATAAATTTAAATGATGAAACCTAAGCACAATAAGAAGGAAAACAATAAAAATACAAAAAGGCTTTAATTAAAAAGAAAAATTCTTGAAAGCATATATCATACTTTTTGGCATGAAACAGCATGCAGTTCGCTCAACATCACCGTTTGTTTGAGGTTTATGGTGCAGTTTCTTTGCCCGCATGATGCATTCTTCCTTCAAAATTTACAACACATAATAAACATTAAAAACCATATAAACAGGATAGAACACATTTCTAAACATGATCATAACTGCCACGTAATTCGAAGCAATCTTTTCAACGAACTTTAATTACAGCACAAAAAAAACACATCTAAACAATATTAAAACCACTGTCAACGTACACTCGAGCCAGTCCCATACAGCGGAACTATCATTACCTTAATTGAGTTGCTCTCGCACTTGAACGCACTTAACTCGCCTCTCACGATCGGAACAAAAACTGTTAATTTATGCCGCTGGCTTTTCTACCTTACCCTTCGGACGAAACCCTTCTTTCTCCGGTACCGCCGGCGTTTGTTTGTTTGCGGACATGCACGACGCCATCCGCTGTCAAAGCAACAGCCTAACCCCTAAACACATTCTTTGCCAGCTACTTCGACAGCAGCGTGTAACGAACGAGAGTTTAGCGTCATGTTTTTCAACCCGTACCCGTACCGTTTCACACGTGTCGGTTTCAACCCCTGCAGGGAAGTGATTTTGCATCGACGCTCCTGGCGCCGAGGGACGCAGGGCACCAGGGGAAGGATGCAAGTGGCCAACTGGATTTCACAGCTTCATTAAAACCTATCAAATATTCATACGACTCATTCCCCAGCCCTTCGCGCACCATCTCGATGGCTTCAGATTCATTCGCTGTTTGACTATGCAATTCGCTTTCTCTTTTGTGTTTCTCATTCCATTTGTCTGGACCTTTTTTTCCCGTACTACGTTTTGTTCTCTTTATGAGCACTTTTTTTTCCTACTTATTGTCCGTTCCGTTCACTTTCTCCCGGGGTTTGCTTTGTGTAGCAGCCAGCGCCTTTTTAATATCACACCCCAGTGGGGAAAAGGATTTGTGTAGCGGCTGCGCTGTGCTTTTCCATTATTAATTAGACCAATCGTTTTTCCCCGTGAGGACCATCGCATTGCCGGTACCGGGTACCCGGTACCAGCACGTCGGAAGTGATTCCGCGTGGATGAGATTTACTTTAATGAAATTTAAATGGGACTTAGCTACCTGCGGTGTAGCAGTTGGTCAACGTTTTTGGTGCTTTCGCTTGTGAGGCAATTTAATCCTGGTATAAGTTTAAATTTCATTATCTGCTGTATTTGCCGCATGAAGCTGGGAGTTTGATAAGAGGTTGAGAATAAATTTAACGCCAAATTTACAAACACTAGAGAGAGAGAGCTGTGAGTTAACTGTTGTAAAACCACTTCAAACGTATTTGTTGAGTAGCACATTTGAAATGTTATTTTGAAAATAAGTTATTATGAAAAACAAACAATAACCATCTGTTCCAAATAATACGGCCTTTGATTATTTTAATTGATTCTGATTCAGAAATAAGCAAACAAATTAGACTTAAATTCCGAGCAAATCAGCATTGTTCGCCTCTGTTTGCCTGATGGTTTTCTTATCCTTTCACTGCATGAACCCTCACAGCACGAAGATTTCCAGGGATCTCGCAGGGATTTAGCACAATTAACACAAAACACCACCGAAAGGATTTATCTCCGCATAGCAACTTCCTCGATCGCATATCGGAACGAGAGCAACGGCCAATACACAAAAGAGCGCCGTCAAGCCGTCGTCAAGCAGGCTTGACTTTAGCTTAACCCCACTTCCGTTTCCGAGAGATGGGGTGCCGGAAAGGTGACACGCAGGCACGCGGATGGACGTAAACTGCAGCATCATCGATCGTCCCGAACCAATCGTGCCAACATTAATCATCGCAGGCAAGGAGTTGAAGCTGGCAACAAATCCATCAACTATTGTCATTTGCCATTCCCCGTTGGCAACGCTGTTGTTTGGGCTGGGTGATTGGATGCCGCCGAGAAAAGGCTCGTGCTGATGGGTTAACGCACCCAACCGCATCCGGGTCTCCCGTAGCATTTCGAAGATAAAACGTGAAACATGGCTGACATGCCGTAATTAAAGCGCTTGACTCAATCGCCCTGCCCAGCCCATTCGAACCCTTTGCTCCGTCTTGGACGTGGAAAGTTTAAGCTGAAACTGACGATACATCTTCGGACGCGTGTGGGGTCACTTTTTGTCCCCCACCTCCGGCGGGGGTGGCACGGTGACCGCCGCCCCAGATGTGGGCCACCCTACCGCAGACGCAGACCGACATGCAGCATACTTGAGATGTCAAGTAAAACATCCCAGATCATTAATTTTCACTCGTTCACTCGGTTGAACGCGCAACCGACAGGGGGGGTGTTGGGTCGATTTTCCAGCTTACTACTATCGTCTCAACACCGACCGGGTCGACCTTCTGACTGGGCGGCCGCCCACACCGGCATTCGGCACTCTCTCTCTCTCTCTCTATCTCTCTCTCTCTCTCGCCCCGTTTCGGAAGAATGTTGGCCCCCCACCGTTCGTCCGTTCGTGCTCATTACTCTAGAGATTCATGAATCTCCAGAGATTCATGAGATTCATTAATCTTTAGAGATTCACGAGATTCATGAATCTTCTAGAGATTCATAAGATTCATGAATCTTTAGAGATTCATGAATCTTTGTTTATAAGATTCAGATTCATTCATTTAGTTCATGAATCTGAATCTCTGTTACCCAACACTATTTTGAACAGTTAGAGCATATTTGCGCCTGAAAGTATAGTATGTGCACTACACCAATGTGCCATAAAGGCCTGAATGTTCCTGTGGTTTCAGATTAACAAATCAAACAAAAAACATGGACAATATCTTACACAACGATTGTAATGGAAAACTCTTCATTATGCTTGACTTGATATGTTCTTTAAATTGTTAGTTATGTTATTTTGTTATTTCCCTTTTATAACGATTATTTCAACGACAACGAAAGTTCTCGTAAATCTGTTTAGCCTGCGCCACCTATCGAGTCGAACGAACGCGATCAAAGGCGATATATTTTGCCCCGCGCCGGATACCGGACGCGTCTTCCCTGCCAGGGCGAGCAAATGGCACGGAAATGAACCCTTTCGTCGTACAAAGCGCACCGGAAACCTTCCATTTCCTCCTAGCCAGGCACCGCTGCCGCTGATCGGTCGATACAGATTTGATTCTTCATTTTGCGTTAGCAGCCACCATGCCTGGGTTGTGTCTTTCTCCCGAAAACACCAACGAGCGAAAAAAAAGCGACGAAACTACACCGTCCATCCCCGGTGCCAAATGTTGCAGCTTCACTAATGATCTTCGATAGCGTGCGGCCCGGGATGCGCCAGGGGAATCAATTTGACTTTCTCTTTCACTTTCATTGCCGACCGGCTGGCGCCACGGATACGACCCGACCAGATCGGGTGGGGAGGTTTCGGGGTTTCAACCCTCCGCATTATCTTCCATTCTCGCGTGATTTCCCGTCGTGCCAGGCGCCGCAACCCGCGCAAAGTCACCCGACCGATTTGATCCATTTGGCCGATAAAGAACGCTCAAAAGCGATGGGAAAAGGGTCCACCCGTGCGGTTCCGTTTTGCTCGACAGTCACGGCACGGGTGCGTTCCGTTACGAGCCCAATCGAGGAGGTTTTCTATACGTAGAAAAATAATAATAAAAAGAATACAGAGGTCCAACATCGCCGAACCGGACATTGGGTGATTCGGCAGTGGCCATCTATCTCCAGTGAGCGGGACGGAATGACAATTCGCTTTCCTACACCAACGCGCCGCTGCCTAACCCCGAGTATGGGACGTTTTGATTTTGTTTTTATTTTCTTCTCTCCTTCGGAACGGGTTCCGGTAGGGAGCCACACGAAAGTGTCCTGCTGATGAAGTAGTCAGCATTTCTCGCCTCGATGCCATAGCTGATGGTGTGTAATTGATGTGAATTGTCAACGGTCACCCGATCCGTCGGTAGGATTGAGATTGCAAATGGCGATGATAGTGGCGGGAAATAGATTGCTTCAAGCACTTGGGAATTAAGTGTTTTGTTTTTTAGATTTTGTTTCGTTTTGGAGTTTAAGGATCTGTCTTTAAACTTTTTTTCATGTTTAATCTGATTTCAAGGCTACTCACCGTGCGATTGAGTGTATTGATTGTTGGCGTGCCTCTGTGTTGATGCACGTTGGTATTGTACAATTGTTTTTTTTTAAGTTAATAAGCAAAGCCCTAATAAGATGACATGCTAATTTTTCATTTTTGTTCAGGTTGTTACATACATTTTCACAATGTTGTAGAATGTTGTAGAATGCTGTAAAAATGTTCAAAAACCATGGAAATACGTGTGTATGTGTTTACTGGAATTGAGCAAAACGTTTCCCCTAAACTTTGCTTCAAATGTTCGTTGTATTTAAGAAAGGTGATCGTATATGAATGGAATATGTTTAGGAAATACCTGACATGAAAAATTAAATATTGCAGGCATGCACCGTCAAAATTTTCGTTACCTTATCTGATGCATTCTGGAAAAAGGTCGTTGATGCCTCGACGACATTGTGCTGCCAGATGCGCGATAGCTCACGAATCCTTCTCGCGTTCATTCAGCTCTCACTTGCAGCATTACGCACTGAGCGCCTTGCAGCGGATCGTCGAAAGTGTATTTAAGAAAGCAATAACTTATGGAAAATTGATCGGTATTTAATTTGATGTTATATTTTAAACATTTGAATATTTGAGTTCACAGATTCAATCCCTTTTTCATGTAATAACGTGTTGAACGGTACGAAAACATATTTGTTTTGCAGGGCACATATTCAATCTGCTTCTTTATTCATACCAGAAAAAAAAACTCGTCTTTCGATTTTCCATAAAATACAAATTAATAATTTTCCCGGAATGCGACAAACACATCACGGGCATGCGGTCGGAATCGTAACGACCTAATTACAAACTTCTTGCATGAAATAAAAATAACCCTACATTCCAAAGGGGGGGTTTGCTGCCGTTGCCCATTTGATCTTTTGCTGGTGGACACAACATTTGCTTTGATGTTGGCTAAGCTTCCTCGCAGACGGCAGACAATTTCAGTTCGTTTCCTACTTGTTTTCAGTTCTGAACCTCTTGGGTGGTTTCCAAACGTCTTTTGAGTGTTTATAGTTAAGGCCCTTCGTGTGTATGTTGAGTTATTTTAGAAGCTTTATACAACAAAGTACTGGTTTCTTGTAGTTTTATAATGTTGAGTTTTTTTTCTCAAGCAAATATTCCTTTTCAGTATTTCAATAGCTGGCACATCAAGTTGGTAAAGTCCGTTTGAATATTCAGTTATTGAAGTTTCACTTATTATTTTTATTATTTGTTTGCTTCGTTTTGTTTGCGGTATACTCATAACTGTATAATATTCAAAAGTGTTTGGTTAGTGTCATTGTTGAGATTGTTTTATGAAATGAGACTATTGTTTATCTGCTTTATTATTTTGAGGCTATTGTTTATCTGTTTATTATTTTGTTTTTGTTTTGTTTTTTACGTTGTTTAAATTCATGTTCGTTGCTAGCAAATACGCTCTCTATATTTTTATATTCAATTATCTATTAACACTTGCAGTAATACAACTTTCACATTCACTTATTTTCTCCATGTGGTAAACTTTGTAGAGTACTTTTTAATAGTATATTAAATATTTTCGTTCTTATATGTACTTTTTTCCATGGATTTCTTTGATTTCACATTCTCAACATATCATGTCGATTCGTCATATAAAACACCCTCTACGCCAATGATCTCGCATGCACTGTACAGGCGTTCCCTGTTGGTTTGCTACCGCTTCATTCGAGTGTCTGTGTCTGCACGCTTGCACACTGCCAGCCGAGCCGGGGCCGAAGGAATCCTCGCATCATCTCAAAACCCACAGCCGTGTCATGTCGTTGCCTGTATTCTTGCGGTGTGGCAACATGTTCCCTATAATTGGATGTATATTTTCTCAATAAATAATAAGGTTTGTTATTTGTTTATCTCGTTACAGACCGGTGCGCAGCGTCGGCGTCGCCCGCCACCCCGAACTACTCCCGGTGGCCCCCGGTGCGCCCGGAAAACTATCTTCAACCATTGCGGAAGGACACTTGTTTCGCCACTCGCAGTCTCATCCTGCGGGGCCGCGGCATCGTGCGCTCATGAACGGGCTCATTGTTTCTTCCGCACTTCCGACTTCCGAGTGGAGTCGTGTTTGATTTCGAATCGGGCATCATTATGTAACCGATCTCTCGGGGGACCCTCGGCAACGCGCCACGGCTGCTTGCTTTGAACTACGAGCGGACTCCTTTCGCAAAAACCCAGCGAGTGCGTCTTTCAGCGATCCGTCCGTCGCGCTCCGACGTTTGCTGCTTCGCTACCGGGAACGGGCGCATCAATTTTGCAACAGCGTTACAAATAGATTCAACCAGCTGTTGCCTTTGCTCTTCCGCTCGGGTTTTCGCAATGACCGCAAAAGAAATCAATAGCCGTTCTTTGCGTGCACACGTTTCGCTTTTTGCACACGTGTTTTCCCATTCGTGTGTGTGTGTCTGTGCACGCCAGTGTGTATTTGGGTGGGAGAAGGGAAATAGATTCCTGGTACTGGCCGCTTTCGAACCCTCGCATGTCCTCCGCACGCGTTGCTATGAGTCATTTTTGTATTGAAGGCAAAAGTCACAACACTCGTGCGAGTCACAGCACCGGTTTATCGACATCAATTTTCAATGAACAAACCGGGCGGCTACGAATGGGGGCGGGGTGGGAGGGTGTGTGTGGGTGGGTGCTGAATCTCACCGGTGTCGATGGGATCGATTTTTCCTTCCGCCCATCCCCGGCCGTTCGGGAGCCGGTGCCTTTCGTCGAGTGGAAAATTATCGGTGCATTTGTGATGCGATGTGCTTTTGTGAAATCGACTTTTGTGGCTTGTGCGCCTGTGGTGTGGTTCGGTTCGGTTTCGGAGGCGGTTTTTGGGTTGAAATATTCAATGCGGCGTAACCAGCAGCTAAACATTTCAGGCCATGTCAGGTGGTGACGTGTGTGCATGTTTTTAAAAGTACAGACAAAATATTGAGCCCCACGATTTTGGCGCCCGTTTCGACGTTTCGTGGAATTCGTTTATGAAGCTGGAAGGAATGTTGAAACTACCGACGTACGCACACGTTAAAATACGCTCTTTTGTAGTAAAGTAAGACGTTTTTTTTGGCAACATACACGTTTGAACGATGATGGAGCATTTTTTCAGTAAACAAGAATGTAATTTGCATTCCGAAACCGTTCAAATAACAAATTTGCTTCATAAACGATCTATTTATAGCTTTTTTTATAAACAAACTTTAACAATTTTATTATACAGCAAACGAATGAAGATTCTGTGCTAACCATATTTAGAACTATAAGAGTAATCACTTCGATCGGATTCTGAATGTAACACTCAATTTCCAGTGTCACACGAAAGATGTAATGCTTTGATTTCAATAATCAAACAAACATGAGTGTAGTTTTAATATCTCTGTTTAACTTAAAGTAGTGATAAACTATATAACTAGGATTGTTAAAATGAGAAAAAATAAATAAAAACAAGCCTAAAATGAGGAACACCAGTCAAAAATTGTTCTTTTAATAACGCATGCTTGCTTTAGACATTCGCTTCAAAATACAAAAGAAACTTGTAGTTCATTAGGGAATTTTATTAAAAATTCAACAAGTGCTGGCAGAACATTTGTTGTACCGATTGCATACTTTTTGGCTAATCAGGAAGCTTGCTTTTTGCTGTAAAAAACACAATACTAACACACCAACGCTTTATTCATGTCCTACTGAGTTAGCTTCACTTGTTATGAGTATTGCATACTTCAAGGCGCTTATTATAAATTTGCTCACAAAGTATGCCGACATGCAGCGCAAGTGAGCTTACTGCACAACACTATCTGTCTGCAACAGCATAAAATCTCCTTAACGTCTTTTCCTAATCAGAAAAATAGAAGATATGCCATTTCATCACACCTTTCTAAGGCCAAAAACAATGGCTAATCACTATCGAGTGTGCTTTCCCACCTCACGACACGGGACCGCTTTAGCTGGAACGTCTTGCAAGAAGCCACAAACTTTCGAACGACTCCCATCTGTCTCGCCCGATGTGCCCAGTCCCTGCGAGCCCGGTATTAAGAGCTGCCGTAATGAATTTCAACTCCCGCCGACAGCCGGGCTGACCCTTGGCCGGTAGCTGCACCCTTTCGCTGGCGCAAACTGGGACGAAACCTCAAAACCTTAAACTGTGAACTCCCGAACCGAGCCGAACCGGGCGTCTCTCCGCAGGAATTGTGTTCTTACATTATTCAACCTCCGACCAAGATTTATGTACGCTCTGAAAACGCCCGGAAGGGGGTTGGGTGCTCCCAGCACGGATGGGTTTTCGCCTTCCCCTGGCTCGGACGGGATTCTATTTATTGTCCTACGGCGCCGAAGCTGAAATTCATCTGCCAGCGAGCAGTTACTGTGTGTGTGTGGGGTCGCTCGTTTCGCCGGATGGGTAGGTGTCGGTCTCCACTCCACTCCACTAGAGAAAAAAAAAACCCCGGAAGCGGCCCGGAGCTACGGCAACCGACCAGCCTGCCAAGGGTGGCAAGTAGAAAATATGTTTCCTGTTGAAATGGATATTTCCACTCATAAACAAATCACTTTCCTCGGTTGTACACACACCTACACACATACGTACACACCGACGCAAACACCATCGCCTGCACACCTGTGTGCTGTGTCGTAGGGAAACACGCACAAATACCATTCGCGACATTCCACTCCGTTTTGAGGCCCGTTTCCTGCAGCGATCCGGGCGTTAAAAGGATTCCAGGCGAGGACGGCAGCGATGAGGTGTGTCCTGCTGTTACAATAAAAAAAAGAACGCATGCTTCCTGTCTGGCCGGCTGGCAGATCGCATGCTGATGACGACGACGCCGGCGGTGTGTGTGTGTATGTGTGTGGGTGGCGTCATAATTCTTTCCGTTTCCGCCCCGGGACTGTTGACGGGTCCTAGATATGCGTGTGTGTGTGTGAGAGCTAGAGGGAGCGCGAGAGAGAGCGTTTGTATTAAATTTCCTTTTCCATCGGCCGTACCGTTCGCGGGACGTTTTTCGTGGCGAGAAAAGCAAAAAAAAGGCAAAAACAACCCCGCGAGCTTCTAATCGAAACAGGAAACGGCAATTCTACCTTCGCGCCCGCAGCGACCGTCCACGGTCCGTAACGTCCGGTGTCACCTGCGGCCCTCGGAACGGGCCGGGTCTTGTAACGAAATTAAAGCAAAAAAAAAACTCACTCACACACATACACAACCGCTCCTCAAAAAAAAAACAAACGACGATCACTGGACACCGGACGCCGTCCGCCGGTTGCATCGTGTGCAGCCGCCGGTTCTAGTATTTTTTAAAAGGTTTTCCCTGTTTCGAAACTAATTTCCCGCGGCGTATAAGCCACCCGCGCGGTGGACACGGTGGAACAAACGGGTTCGGCTGTACAAGAAAAAAAAACCGGGAAAGGGAAATCCCTACCATGAAAGCTTTCTCGCCCGAAATAGGCGAGTGTGTTTTATGAAACAAATATCGTCCACCGAACGGTGTGCGAGTGTTTGTGCTAGTGAAAATACTGCCGGTTCACCTGGCGCGTCGCCTCCGACAGTGGTTCGGAGGAAAAAAAAACGAAAAAAGGCCAAATGTGAGTCATATTTTTGTTCCTACTGCGCTGGACATTTTAGATTAAACGCAACAAAAAAATAATACTACTCCCATTCTGCACTATCTCCGGTGGTGAAATTTTGTAATGAAGCAACTTTGGCCGATGCTGCGATGCGCGTGTACCGGCGAACCAGCCTGCTGTTGCTGAAATGGTTCCGCGCTGGAAACATATTAACCCCAGGATGGCAATTAGCAGGCGGTGCGCATAATAGATGCGCCGCTGTTGGCACACAACTTTGTTCATTTGATTTATTTCCTTCAAACGCGCCCGGACCGACGAGCGGCCCATTAGTTGCTGGTGTTTGGTGGGAGTGGGGTGGGTGG
>KZ072921.1:1917-12749 GCA_002091845.1 Anopheles cracens | reverse complement strand
TTCATCCGAAGCGGGCATGAGTCACACGCGACGGCAACAGCCGTCCGGAGCGCTAACGAGTACGGGAAACGATGAGGTTTGGTCGAAAATGAGCATTTTATGACGATTATTACCGTCAGGTTTTATGGGCTTTAATGGAGTTGTGTCAATGTTTTAGTCGGGAGGGGAGCACAAAGTCGAAGAAAGGACAACCCTCGTCGGCGGCGGCGGCGGCGGCGGCGTCGTCGTCGCCGCCGTCTCCGTCGTCATCGTTGTTGGTGCTAGTTTTGGGTTTTGATTTCGATTTTACGTTCGGTTTGCAACCCATCTAATGGCGGAGGTAGAAAAACCGTCCGTACGTGATGATTTCGATTTTTCTCCCTCCCCCATAAACGAGAGCATACCGTAAACGGGAGTCCGTAGGGTTCCTTTTGTGCGACCCCGGGAACGGGATGCCCCATAAACAGTCAATCGGGCTCGGACCGAAGATTGATGGTAAGTCGGAGCGTTCGAACGCGTGGCATCCGTCTCTGCAGTGGCTTTGTGTGTTTGTTTTTGTGTTGCTCTCGTGTTCGTGTGTCCGCCCAAGACGCAAAAGGCAAAAGAACAGCCGAGCGGAAGAAGCGAAAGAAGAAAATGCACGCCGATTGTAAATCGGCAATGGAAAAGTCCTTCTTCCAGGACGATTTATTTTGCGAAACAGCCGAAACAGGAAGCGTCTTTCCGTGGCGTGTCCTTTATCCTCCCCATCCGGCAGCCCTTTGCCCTGTCGTACTGGGTTGGAAGTTTATAAATAAAATTCGGCATGCGCTAAGCGGGCGGAAGCAAAATCAAATCCATCGTGCGGCAACTTTCGGACGGTAGAATCGATCGATTTTCCGGGTGGAAGGGTGCCGCACCAGCACGGGATTCAATCCTTCTTTTGTGGAACGATCGTCGGGAAAGGGATGCCTCACCTCGTTTTGTGTGTATTTGTGTGTTCTGTCGAGTTAAAGGGTTGTTAACATGTTTTTTTCACTTCCTGTTCTTTTTTTTTAAAGGAAGGAACTGTTTTTATCCCGAAAGAATTGAATTTATTGCTGATAGTAATTTTCATTTAGTCAGAAGAAGCAAAAAGCATCTTATGATGCAGAAATCGAGACAAAAAAATAATTTTCCCATCCCACCAGAGAGGAGATTTAATTGTTTTCTTACTTTTACGTAACATTCAGAGGGAGCTTCGATTCCAGACCATTCCACTAACACCGTGTTGTGACGAGCCCGCTTGGACCGATGGTTCTTTCACGTTCAATTTCGTGGGAGACGAGATAACCACACCGTTGTAAGCTGGAATTGCGTTCTTTCACAGGGCACGAATTGCATCTTCTGCTTGTTTGAAGTGTTACTTACTTGCAAATTTTATTTCTATTTTTTATCTCCCACCATTCTCACCGTATTCACATTGCGACCCGGCGTTTTACAGCGTTTGTTTTTTTTACACACCCATTGGCTCGCTTGTTGCTCGAATTGATTTTGTTAAATGCATTCACGTGTTTTCCTTTCTCCGCATGTACAGCTACATTCCGCGATTTTGCTTCTTGTTGTTGTTGTAGTTTTGTTGGTGTAAAATTTATTACTTACGCGTGCGCCGCATGCTGCAGATTGTGGTTTCACTGTCTTTTGGTTTGTTTCGCATCTTGTAGTTTTTTATTTAAAGTTCCTCTCCATCTTCGCTCCTTCACTTCTGTCAGTATCAGCTCGGCGAAGGATTCTTCTTCGCTTTTTCTCTCGCTTTCTCTCTCTCTCTCTATCTCTCTCTCGCTCTCTGCCTAGCTTACGATCTACTTATATTTTCTGATTTTTTATTATAAAAAGGAAAAAAAATCTTTACCCTGCTCTGACTCTCTTCCCTCCTTGCCGCAGTAAAAGCGGAAGGAACATGCGAGCGGTCCGGATCTGGGAGGGTCTGGCTGCTGGATTTCGTTCAGTGTCCACATTCGGATAGCTCGTGGACACTGCAAAATCGATCATTCCTTAGTACCTTAGTCGATTGAAACAGAGAATCGGATGTGTTCGTTCCCGGTCCGATCCCGTTTCCAGGAACCGGACAAGAACGAGGGCGTGAGATGAGGTGTCGTGATGAAATGGTGGTGTGAGATGGGAGAGCGCGAACGTTCGTGAGGGTGAGCAGGAGCCGCCGTGCCGCCGTCCCCCGGTGCCAAAGGGTCTACCGAACAGAAACGCAAGAAAACGGCTCTCCATTCCCGGGCGGGGCGAAACGGCCACTACGTTACATTACTCTAATCGTGTATCGCTAAACGCTACGCAAAAAGGTTGGCAAAAAGGTTGTCCCTCACTGTTTCCACTGTATAATACATTCACGCGACGGATGCGTCCATTCGCGTCGCTCGCCTCCACGGTGTGTGTGTGTGTGTTTGTTGCGTGTGAGTGTTTAAAATGTTGATGAGTGCAAGAATGCCGGGTATCCAGGTGGTGAGCGGTTTCAGTAAAACGGCTGCCGGAGCCAGCCACACATCGTGCACCACATGACGGGTGAAAGCGAACCATCGAAAAATCGAAACGAAATCGAACGGAACCGGACGACCAAAGTAAAGCACTCTCACTACGGTAAATAAGTTATCCCATTTCCTAGCCGCCTAACAACGGAGTGTTCGACGCACGGCGCAGAGTCCCACGGTGACGAGCGCGAGCAGGACCGTACTGCTGGGGCTGCCGCTAGCGCCGTATCGATCGCCGGCCGCCGAGCTGTTCCACGACAGGTTGAACAGGCCCTTGGATTCGCGCGGGTTCGGATCGCCGGTCGGTCCGGCCAGCTCCTCCGGGCAGGGCAGCTCCTCGCGGCCCAGCTTCAGCACGTTCACCGTCTGCGGTGCCTCCTTCGCCAGCGCGTCGTTCTCGCTCGCCGAGTCGTCGATGTACTCACCGTTCTCGTCCAGCTGGCCGAAATCGTACGAGCTGGCCAGCGGCGAACGGGTCGGCTCCTCGGGCGTCTGGCCGAGGATGCAGTCGATGGCCTTCAGGCTCTCGCGCAGCTCCTCGTTGCGCGTCCGCTCGCTCAGATCGTATATCCACGACAGGCGGCAATCACAGATGAAGTGATTATCTGCAGCAAGAGAAAGGGTAAAAGACACAGTGCGTGAGATTTGTGGATAAAATGCAAAAAAAAAACTCCTTAAACAACATTAAGACAGTTCGGATTTATTCGGTTTGCATACTTTCAGGCTGTTTTATCAATAGTGGGCGCCGAAAAGACTGCATACTTATAGAAGCCTATGCATACTATGCTATTTCTCTTCGATAATTTAACTTAAGCATGAATTTATAGTTAATTAAATAATAAATGCATGTGAGCTTAAATTAACTACTCGTTATCTATATAACTAGACTGAAGATCGTAAGTAGATTTGACGTATTTAGCTCTTTTAAATGTTTAATCTAAAGATCCGGATAATTTGCTATGTTATGCTTGAAAATGTGTTCTATGTTCGTAATTATCTGAGTTTCAGACTTATTTTTTTCAATTTGTTCAACCATGACATTATGATTGTATTCAATACATAAGACTGTCAGAAGAAATGCCATACTGTCAATAGATACAAACATAAACTATCTTATCTTCACTCTGCGTCTTGAAACAAGTGAAATATAATCGAATCTCATTAGGCAAGCATCCACGATAACTTCCTCGATAACTTCAAAATGATTAAAACAGTTCATTATTCCAAAAGTACAAAGCGTATAAACAAATCTTTAAGGCAATTCATGTTTGCCTGCTGCGTGCGGACAAAAACCCACTCACATTGACGAAAGCTTTGGAGTTCGTTGTACGAGGGTTGACTGAACTGTTGAGCTGATGTATCGTAAATTCAACAAAAAGATTTCATAAAAAAGTTATGTGTGCAATGAACTGAATTGAACTACGAATGGATCTTGAAGCCAAACAATTTCTCATCGAAACCCCACTCATCAAGCAGTGCTCCACAATTTCATGCACCAAGAAAAATGCGCATCCTATCTGTCCCCGATACATTCACCGCATTCTCGAAAGAATGCACCAAGTATCGTTCGCTTACGACATTCTACGGTACAGCAAGTTTGCCAAAACGGATACGAAATTCCCGAACCCACGCACTGGACGTCCCTGCCAGTAAACGTCCCATTCAATCGCGTCCAGTGGCTGGAAACATGAAAAGAACCTAACACACTGTTCCAGAGCATACTGCGGGGCACAGATACAAGCAAAACAAAAAAAAACGATTTGACTACACTGGATCGAGTACATCGAATGCACACCGTGAGCGGGCAGACCATCGGAACGAAAAACCTTTTCATGTGTCAGCTGTCAACGACAGTATCAAATCGGCTTTCGTCGAGTCGCCGGTGGGAAGGATCAAACCTTTCATCGCACGGGGCAACAGTTGTCCCGGGATGGGCTCCGTTGCGCTCATCGAGCGAGTGGTCGAAAACATGGCCGGGTGTGCAGCACGGACACGAGCGGAGATGATTTCCATTTCGAGATCCCTTCGACAACAGAACGCCCCAGTTCGGTTGGAACCAACACACACACCAACACACAAAAACAGACTGTTCCAATGGGCAACGCTTCGCGTGTGGAAAGAAATCACCGAGTATCGCTTGCGCTGTATCTCATCGCATCCATCGCCACGTCCTGCGACTGTCAGCCTGCCGACACGCGACACAGAGCACAGCGGGGCTGTGGGAATCCAAAAATCCAATCATATTTCGGTTAATCCAGCGTACGGAGTTTTACGATGGCCCCGCTGCACCCCGATGAATGGACGATAAAATGTTTCGTTTAAAGCCGGCAGCGACAACTTGTCCCACCATGGTGGGTCCGTTCGAGGGCGGTGGAATAGATGTTCCGTTCCGGGGCCCGTCGCACGAACGCAAATCGATCATCCCTTAATCGCTCAGTAAACGCAGACTTACCACGCAACGAGAGCAGCGCACTGCTGTTGACCAGATTGTCCATCAGCGGGACGATGTGACCGTACGTCATGGTGGTCAGCCGGTTCGAGTCGAGGTTGAGCAGCTGCAGGGCGGACACGCTGGTGAAGGTGGCGCCGTCGATGGTGGTGATGCGATTGTTCTCCAGATGCAGATAGTTCAGGCTGGTCAGTCCGTCGAAGGCACGCTCGTCGATTTTCTGTCGGGGAGATGCGAGAGCAAAAAAAAACACTATCGGTAAGCGCACCCTCGATTCAACACACCCCCTTCCGGGAGGTCACTTCGCATCGCCTACCTCGATTCGGTTGCTATCCAAGAACAGCATCTGCAGACTCCACAGGTCCGCAAACACGAACGCACCCAGGTACTCCACGTCGTTGTACGACAGCTTCAGGATCTTCAGGTTCTCCAGGCCCTTGAAGTACTCGCGGGCCAGCACCGCTATCTGGTTCGACTCCAGCCGCAGCTCCTCCAGCTTCGTCAGCTCCTCGAAGCCGTTGTCGTGCAGGTTGAAGATGCTGTTGTTCGCCAGGTTCAGCTTGATCAGCTTCGGCACATCCACGAACGCCTCCCGGTCGATCTTCTTGATGTAGTTGTTCTCCAGCATCAGCTCCTCGAGCGACTTGTGGTGCGCGAACGCGTTACCGTGCAGCGTGACGATCTGATTGTTCGGCAGGTTGATCACCCGCAGCTCGGTCAGGTTGCCGAACGCGAACGGGTGGATGTCGCTGATGATGCCGTACTCGATCGTGAGCGTCCGCAGCTTGTACAGCGTGGCGATCACGTCCGACGGGACGTACGTGAGGTTGCCCGACTTGCGCACCGTGAACTTCAGGTGCTCCAGCTCGGTTTGCGTGTGGAACGCGAGCCAGTTGTAGTCCTTGCGCGGCAGCTCCCCGTCGAAGATGGAGCAGGACGCCTTCTGCGCCTTCGTGTGACCCTCGGGCGAGCAGTGGCAGGCGAGCTTCATGTTGATGTCCTCCGAGCAGAGGTCCATCAGGGGGGTCGTGATTGTCGGCGCGGACAGCACGGTCTGTGCGGATTTGCCCTTGCGCACGGTTTGCTTCTCGTAGCTGCGGGCCACGGTGGTGTAGGGCAGTGTTGCCAGCAGCACCAGCATCAGCCCCGTGAGCGTTCGGCTCGTACTGACTGTTTTCATTGTGTGGTGGTTGTATTGTTCGTTTAATACACCTGGAAAGAGAACCAATGGAAACGTACAGTTCATGAGAAAGAAAGACGACACGAGCTGAACTTTGCATATGATTTAAGAAAGAAAAGTGTCGTTCACCCACTAATGGATGCTTTGTCTTATTGGCTTCTTGTACAGCGATGCTATAAGCATTCAGAATGCATGTAAATAAGTGAAATGTTTAATTTAAAAAATAAAGACTAAACCCTTTGAGGAAATATTAATACATTGTTATCCTTTTTGCAAGGTACCAATTATCATTGCTAACATCTCTCGAAACAACAACCTGCTTAACACGCACACACGCCATCGACGCCAACTGTTAACAGACCCAAATTAATTCCACCACCGTTCGAAGAAGCTACGAGAGCCAAGGGCACCGCGAAGCCATATGCGTGCTGCTGCGCTCCCCCAACGCCCAAGAGTTTGAAAAGGAGTTGTGGCATTTCAATTAAAGCAAATAAGATTTGTCGCATTCGTTTGTCGTTTTAGCCGGGCGGGTTTTTTGTTATCAGACGCACGCCCGTAGGCTTAAAACGTGTTTGAGCATTCGGTTTGTGTGCTTGTGTGTTGTTTCGACAGCACCAATTTAGAGCACATCCCCTTCGCATTATGCGACTCGGGCCGAATGCAAATAGACAAACATTTTAATGCGCTTTCCGTTTTTGTTTCGCTGGGGTAAGCGAAGGTACGCGATCAGTGCTATCTTATTAGAGGGTGGAAAGTTGTTTTAGTGGGTTAAAAAAAAACACACACACGCACACACAGTAAGCCATTTTACGCTTCCCTTTGTCGGGTAGCGGCAAGACGCCTTCAATTGCTTTCTTTTTTATCTTTGATTGGTGGTGCTGCTCGCAGCGGGATTCGATTACGCGCCCAGCCTTCCGGGTTATCTCTGTTGATACAGGCTGGTTCTGGCAGCGGTGGTCCGCCCGCGGCATTAAGGTGGTGAAGTGCGCCACGCACAAGACGATCGGGTTGAATGGGGACGCATTTCACTCCCTTCCGGATTTATTTATCTGCGCGTTCTTTTTTTTTTGTTCGCCTTTACTTGTCATCACCCTGCCGGTTCGATTCAGTGCTATCAAATTAGCATCTGATTTACTTAAGCAATTTAGCAGCCAAGGGGAATTTGGTTGGCTCGAAGAGTGCTGTGCTGTGCTGTGTGTGTGTGGGTAGAAGATAATGGGCATTAGTCGAACCCACCACCCCCTTGGGATGGTCTGGTTGAAAAGTGTTTTCGTTCCATTTTTGGCACCGGTGCGTTTCGTGAAGAGTTGAGCGCAGGGATTCCTTTCTTTTGCATTAAAATAACGTGAAATTCAAACAGAGAATGCGTAATGGTGACAGCTGGCCCGGCACGGAAAGCCGAACCGATTCGTTCCATATAAAACGCTAATAAAACGCGACGTTTCCACTCCGCTTTCCAGCGGACCAGCAGCTGCTGCCATTTGGCAAACTACTCGCTCACAAATGGGTCCCTCATCCAATTATTGGATCGTCTGTGCGCCACTCTCGTCCATCGTTTGCTGATTAACAGAAGTGCACCAGCGATCGGTGACGCTTTTCCCACAACCTTTTTCCCAGCAGGCCAGCAGTTACCTTCATCTCGTGCAAAAACGCACACGACGGTTTACATTCACACGCAGCTGGGCTTACCGTTTTCGGGTCGTTTTTCTCTCTCTCTCTACTGTCGTGCAACCCAGCGCACTGCATTGTGCAATGCACCCCTCGCTGACTTTTGCAACCCTGCCCTTTTGCGCCCGCCCGCTGTGTGCATCATTTTTCATTCAATTAATGCGCTGCCAATTTTCTCTATCTCCGGTTGCAGTTTTTTTTTCTCCCCTCCGAGGGTCGAGGGAAGTCATATTTCACGCGCCGCGCTCGGTTTCGGAGTTGCGTTTCTATTAACAAAATTAAAACGGGCAAAAAGCCCGGCCCGGCTGCCCGGTGTGACCAGCCCCAGGGGTCAGTTTCCTGCGCACGGACACAGCACGGTGCGATTAATGACCAGCAGGCACCCAGGACCCAGAAAGGACAGTATGCTTTCATGTTTTTGTTCTGCGCTCGCACACGACGCACGACGTTTCTTCAACCCGGTTTGGTGTGGTTCATGTGGTGCGTTCGGTTGGCCATTTTTTCACGCCTCTCGGTGTTTATTTTAATCAGCAAAGGAAAGTTTCATCTTGACCAGCCAGCGAAAGAAAAGCTAAAGATGCTCAGTATGGTTAGAGCTACTATTTTTAATTATTGAACATTATACTGTAAAATATAAGTAATAATTTTATTCGATATAGGCAATTCATTGGGAGCAACTCTTCTGCTTCCAATATCATAGTAAAGCGTCATGTTAACACTATAAGGTTTATCTTATACTAATTTGTACCGAAAGCGGTTTTTATGTCATTACAACATTTTAAAAATATCTATATTTGGTCCTTTTATTTATTTTTTACTTTTTAAAGCTAATTTTCGATATTTTTAAGATTGCCCAACGTTGTTCTATAGATACTTTCGACTACTTTGATAATTTATTTCATGCGTAATTTGATTTAGACTATTCCACGCCTGATTAATCAAGCGACGAAAAGTCTTTTTTTCACCATTCTTAAAATGTAAAAAAAATCCAAATAGAGAACGCGTGAAACAGAAAAAAAGCTGTTTACCGCATAAAAACACATATGAGTTAATTCTTTTGTTATACATTTTTAAATTGTTTCTCGTTATAATTAACCGCAGGACCTTTATAGTGTTGAAATACCAGTTCGTGTGAAGAATAAAAACACTCTAACGGAGGAGTTTCAGCCATGATAAACCACTTTGTTCAATTGTTTGATCGTTGGCATTAATGGAACATTTGTCAAGGGTTTCATTTCAGCGACACATACTGCAATGTTGACTCCGGACAACAACACAACAACAAAAAAAACACAATATTTGTTCTCATGAACACATTTATGAGGTTTTCAACCTCCTAGCGCACCGATTTTTAATATCCCCACGGCTGTGTGAACCAAAGCGCTTCCGAATTGCATTGCTCCTCCAATAATCATATTGCATCGATTTATTATTGCATTCAATTTTCCCCCCACACTCCCCTCTCACAGCCCGGAAGTGCTATGCAGATGCAGAATGATTGTTGCATCAACAGCTCATTACATACAAGTGGCCGAGAAGACGCAGCGTCCTCGGTTTCGAAAGCGCACGGAAAACGAGTCCCTCTACTTGAGAAACAACTCGCCCCTTACGAGAGCATCTTAGCGGAGCGGGGAGAGATTTCTTTCTGCATCAGCACGGGATGCAATTTTCAACCCCTCGTTTCCCATCGTCCCCTTCGGCTGTGGACTCAGGTAGTTTCGCTAGGAGGCATCTTCGAATGAATACGGACCGGCATGAGGATGGAGTGTCGCCGTCACTTCCGTCTCGCTTCCTGCGTTTTTAATGAACTAGCATGTGTTTTTTTTTGCTCTTCTCTCAGCAACCTCGTTTTTTCCCCCTTTCATCGCCACTTAGGAAATCATCCACAGCGCCCCTTGCTGCCCCTCCGATCCGAGCTGCAATTGGCGACAGGCCGGTGTCAAGAACAACAGGCCACTTCAGGCCGAGATCTCTCGAACGGTAGCTTCATTCCGGGCCTGATTGGAAAGCAATAGGAAAAGCCGTCGCGCCGCAGGGTTCGAATGGCCCGATTCGCCCGCTCGGCAACAGTTGCACCTAAGGGGGTGTCGCGGAGTTCGAACGTAAAGAACTGTGAAGGGACGTAAAGAGTCCCTGCCTATCTCGTTCATTCATCATCAAGGGGACGCTGACTAGCTGATCCGAGTCAATACAGCCGAATAGGTGGGAACACTGCGACCAGAAGTACCATCGGGACAAAGAACCGATGAGTTCATCGTGAGTAACGCCGTCAGCCGCTCGTTTCCGATACGATTGGCAAATTAATGATCGAGCGTGGCACTCGATTGGGGTTGGGTGTAGCGTCCGCGCGTGCTTTGTTTAGGTTTCGGTTCGTCACGGTGCGCTCCTGCGCGAGGACGACGAGTGTTTTGCTGGCAGTGCAATGAAAAGTGTGTCATTAATTACACACTGCAACCGGAGAGCCGGGCTTAGAAGGCATCCAATTAATTTCCAGCATTGGTGGAGGGTTGCGATACGATTGGATATTGTTTTAGAACTCCCTTCGGCGGGATAGATGCGCAAAAGAATAACGAATCACTTGTTCTTATTTATTTCTATAAGGAATAATTATGAAAACATAAAAAAAAATAAAAAAAAATCAATAAAACGTGCAACTAGGTTACATAATGTAATCTGCATAAATCCTAAACAGTACAGAATATTTTTTAAATGTAAGAAACATTTTCAATCTTTATCCCCCCTATTGCGGTTGTCTAACGACAGTCGAATCGAACGGAAGCGCCGTCTCGAACGGCAGCCAATTTTTGTATTGCCGTTTCCGATGAAGTCGACATAAGTTTCATCGACTTTTGTTGCTGTATCGGCCGACGCTTGACCATGAGCAGAGCTGTCGAATACGTCATTTTGTAAACAAAACAAACCGCGTGTTTGATTCTGCACTAGATTCTGCTTCTAACGTTCTCTACAATAGGACAGATAAAACCATCGTATCGTGAAAAATATCAATTGTGATCAATAACAAATGATTCCCGCTTCGTTTGTTGTAGTGATGGGAAAT
>KZ072915.1:33103-54572 GCA_002091845.1 Anopheles cracens | reverse complement strand
GGGGGGGGAGGATAAGGTGGAGGGAGAGAGAAGATGCAAAAAAACAACACGAGCTCTTCATCGAACGTACGGTTCACGGGGTTGCGGGGAATGGAAATCATCGAAAAGGCACCCATCGGTTCGGATCGGCAACCGGGAGGGCAGACACCGGCAAATCCCGATGATGATGCGATCAAACTGCAACAGGCACACTGCACCGTTCGGGGGATGCAGTTATAATGCGCCAGCCAGGCAGACCGGAGCCACCGGAGATGAAAGGCCGGAGACCAGGGCCGGCGTCTCCACGGCCGCTCCGTCGACCGTGGCAGTCGATCAGTATTCTGTGTCAGCGCACTGCCCGAGACTTAAATTGCGTTTTTATATTTCCAGAGATTATTTTACCTCGTATTTTCTGATTTCGTTTATTAGTCTCCGTCGCCAGGGGTTTCGGGTTCACGTATGAGTGAAGGGCGTACTGGAGTGCAGTTTTACTCACCAGCCAGCCCGGTGGGGCCCATCGCATCTACAACACCCCCTTCCGAAAAGGAACGAGCAAACAAGACAACGACCAAAGCGAGAAAAAAAGTGCACCGAATCGGGACGGACAGCAAAGGATCATTCCCCCCCCTGCAAACGGGGACCATCATTTGAACTTTCGCTTCGATATTCGACACTTTTTATAAGCCGAACATGAAACGCATCCCGTGCGCCTAAGCGATCGGTGGAAGCCCGGGATGACGAGAGCCATCAAACTACCCTGCAACCTTTCCTTTCGGATCTGCATCTCCCCCCCCTGCAAACGGGGACCATCATTTGAACTTTCGCTTCGATATTCGACACTTTTTATAAGCCGAACATGAAACGCATCCCGTGCGCCTAAGCGATCGGTGGAAGCCCGGGATGACGAGAGCCATCAAACTACCCTGCAACCTTTCCTTTCGGATCTGCATCCCGCAGATCTTCTGCAAATCTCTCCCGCCAGCAGAGGAAGAAGCGAGAAGAAGAGGGGGAAAAAACGCCACGGAGAACCCAACGCGTCAATTTGGGGCTCTTCTATATGCTGAAGTAAATGCATCTCCTTGTTATGCGTTCATTTTGGTGGATTTTGTGGGTTTTTTTTTTGTTTTTGCTTCTCTCCGTTCAACCATCGGCGATCTTGCTCCGGTCAAGATCATAGATGCTGATTCACGAGCGGCTTTCACACGATTCCGGTGCATAATTTACGGCGGAAAGATTTTTATTAAACATCAGCGTTGCGGCAGCGAGAGCCAGCCGGGAACGATTTTTTTTGTGTGGCTGTTGTTAACGAGCAATATTGATTTCCATTCCGTGTTCTGCTTGATTCCCTTGGCTTGGACGGTTCTCGTGATGGAATGGTGACCGTGATTGGGAGTTGATAATTGCAGCGTGTTGTTCTTTTTTGTTCGTGAGAGTTAATGTGAGTGAAATGAGCCGGATTATGCTCAATCGCAGGGGGCGTTAAATTGCAATTAAAGGCTCGTTTTGTCATTACCTTATCAGTGGAAGACGTTCGAAGCGATGTTAAAATTATACAAAAATCCAGAAAGCTCCATAATCAGCTACGTTATTGGTTGTTGTATACAACCGAGCTGAAAAAAGCGCTCGAAAAACGCTACAGAAGCCGAAAGGTAGCCGTTTCGAGTGTAAAAAAAAACGCCCCAACCAGCCCGCTCTGATCTCGGCACACATGTTTCGGCGCAAAACTGCCGCCTGCTGCAAACCGGCACGATGACACGGCGATGACAAAATGCACGAAAATGATGACAACCCGCTCCGAAATGCCGATCGGCCGACGGCGGCTTCCTTGGAAGGCTCGATCGATCGGAGGGGGCCGCAAGACGGGGAGCCGGATGCTTTGCCGGCTTGCCGTGCTGCATTCGAAATCAGCCGGTTTTCATCCGCCCGAAACGCAAATACCAGCCCGGCCGAACGCGCGCGGATGCCATTCGCCCGTGGAATGTGCTCGTGGTCCGCGCGCGGATCGAACGCAGCTCAGCGCATTCTCAGCGGTCGCCGGTTTCTGCAGACGCGTTAGGCCGAGCTAAGCATAATAGGGGGGGAGGATGGGTTTGGTGGAAGGGGAGAATCTACCACGCCGGTATGCAGCCGTTTTGATGGACTACTCGTTCCTGGAATCGGTCGTGCGTTAAGCGTCGATAAATGATGGGGGGGGAGGATAAGGTGGAGGGAGAGAGAAGATGCAAAAAAACAACACGAGCTCTTCATCGAACGTACGGTTCACGGGGTTGCGGGGAATGGAAATCATCGAAAAGGCACCCATCGGTTCGGATCGGCAACCGGGAGGGCAGACACCGGCAAATCCCGATGATGATGCGATCAAACTGCAACAGGCACACTGCACCGTTCGGGGGATGCAGTTATAATGCGCCAGCCAGGCAGACCGGAGCCACCGGAGATGAAAGGCCGGAGACCAGGGCCGGCGTCTCCACGGCCGCTCCGTCGACCGTGGCAGTCGATCAGTATTCTGTGTCAGCGCACTGCCCGAGACTTAAATTGCGTTTTTATATTTCCAGAGATTATTTTACCTCGTATTTTCTGATTTCGTTTATTAGTCTCCGTCGCCAGGGGTTTCGGGTTCACGTATGAGTGAAGGGCGTACTGGAGTGCAGTTTTACTCACCAGCCAGCCCGGTGGGGCCCATCGCATCTACAACACCCCCTTCCGAAAAGGAACGAGCAAACAAGACAACGACCAAAGCGAGAAAAAAAGTGCACCGAATCGGGACGGACAGCAAAGGATCATTCCCCCCCCTGCAAACGGGGACCATCATTTGAACTTTCGCTTCGATATTCGACACTTTTTATAAGCCGAACATGAAACGCATAATAACTTAACGGCAAAGTGCAATAATACCGGAATACCCAAGTGCGCCCGGGCAGTTTGGTTCGGAATTTATGATCCGTTTTGGCAGAAATACGAGAATTCGCTCACTTTACGCCGAGCGGACGTTTGCCTGCGTCCCAGCCTCCCAGTTTTGCTGTGTGTGTGTGTGTGTGTGTGTGTGAGTACGCAGAAATTACCCTCAAGGTCCGCAGCACCGTTGGCAGAGGAAGTCGCTGGTACGATTTCGGTACGATTCTCGAACGGTTGCCCCACTAAAGCACCGCGGCGTTCGTTGTCACTTGCCCGGCCCGCGTTGCAAGTCTCTCCGCACCGTCTTCTTCTTCCTCCTTCTCCTCCACCCGTCCTGGAAATAAGAGTGTGAAGCAAATTGTTCGGGCTTCTTTTTCGTACGCCCGTTCGCCGCGCGTTTCAGGCTTGATTTTTTTGTACAATAATAAACATAATATAGAAACAAATGTAATTTGGTTTGATAAAGTATCTTTGACCGTTTATTTTTACTATGCGTTTGAAAAAAATCGCTTTTTTTAATGCATACGTTACCACTAGGTCCTCTTTTAAGAAGATTCTTTAGCTTTGGCCTTTAGCTTCCTTTTTAGGTTCTTGTCTCTATTGAAAATATGCTCTGCATATGAATTGTAACAAAAAACCTCGAAGCATTCAGTTGAATGAAAAGTATCTCCATTAACTAGAAGCTATTTAGGTTTCTTTTCTCCCCGAAAAACGCAATAGAGATCTAAGGAATGCACTGCTTATAACGAAAATTCCTCATAAACAATTCAATAATCCTGCAATGCATTTCACAGCACGTAAACTATCCCTTCGTGATCACGTTGCAGCTTAACCGACCTTGAAGCATACCATATCCAGTGAATCGTTACCAGATTTAGTGTTATTATTCACACGAAAGCGAATCATATCTCCCGAGCGCTAGATAAATATCAATTACTCGGTAATATCACGCAATTATCGCAACAATGTTGCCAGTGCCGATTGCCACACCGGCCGGATTAAGCAATCTTCTCCCACAATCAGCTCGTGCCTACGCTCGCACGCAGCCACAAACGAATTAGAATAATTCATCAGCCGTGTTAGATAAATAACGCCAAGCCGCTCCGAAATTATTACAATAACCCCCGACGAACCGCGCGCATCGAGCTCAGCAGTCTCACGTCGAAATCAAACCCGCTTTCGCGCCCGTTTGTGTGTGTGTGTGTGTGAGAGTGTGTAAATAGCTTCACCACCCACTTCACCCACAGTGCTCGGTGCAAGTGCTCGGTGCCGATCGCAGGATCGTCTTATCGTCGCTGATGCACGCTCGGCAGGCGGAAGGCAGCAGCAGAACAGCTCGTGATCACATCTTCGCCACCTCGCCACCAACCAGCCCGCTGCCAATAACTTAACGGCAAAGTGCAATAATACCGGAATACCCAAGTGCGCCCGGGCAGTTTGGTTCGGAATTTATGATCCGTTTTGGCAGAAATACGAGAATTCGCTCACTTTACGCCGAGCGGACGTTTGCCTGCGTCCCAGCCTCCCAGTTTTGCTGGGGGGGGAGCATATGAAGGTTCTGCGACGCGCGCGCGTGTGTGTGTGTGTGTGTGAGTACGCAGAAATTACCCTCAAGGTCCGCAGCACCGTTGGCAGAGGAAGTCGCTGGTGCGATTTCGGTACGATTCTCGAACGGTTGCCCCACTAAAGCACTGCAGCGTTCGTTGTCACTTGCCCGGACCGCGTTGCAAGTCTCTCCGCACCGTCTTCTTCTTCCTCCTTCTCCTCCACCCGTCCTGGAAATAAGAGTGTGAAGCAAATTGTTCGGGCTTCTTTTTCGTACGCCCGTTCGCCGCGCGTTTCAGGCTTGATCCGTCGCGGAACGCGACGCACGAATAGATCGAGCCAGGTTGAGCTTTCCGCAGACGACGAACCGTTTTTCTCCCGCCCTTCCCGCGGTGGGAGCCTGCGCTTTTGCACATCCCACTCTGCGCCCGCCGGAAGCCGCACAAATGGGATTGGGTATAAATTATCGCAGATAATGTTTACCATAGAACTGCTACTGCGCTCTCGCACGCTCGCGCACAGCTGGCGCACACCGTGGGATGGAACGCGGAACTGTGCGGCCCACCCGGCAGCACCCCAAAATATCGGCCGACGCATCGGTTCGAACCGAGTTTATCAATCGACGGACGGCCCGCTCCACCTTCGGCCACAAGTGGCCAAGCACCGTGGAAGGAAAGTTGTGCCACCGCCGGGCTCGCGGTAAGATTGAAACCTCCACGGGCTGCCCCGAAAATTATGGGAGGCGTTGCTAAAGCGCCCGGCCGTGCTTTGATACAGAAGTTATTAATTAGTTTGTACCCGCCCACGGACGGTATTAAAGTGTAATCATTTGTTGCGCCCGCCCGAAAACGACGCGAAGAAAACATAGGCACACACACACAGACACACATAAACAAAACAAAGCCACACCGTTTCGCTAAAGACGCAAATCTCCCGGCATCTCCCAGGAGGCGAAACGATTTGAAAACCGACCGTCGGTAAGCGATATCGGCGCAAGCTATCGTTAGGGCCGCCGTCGTTGCCATGGCTGCGTGCGGCTCGATTTTCGAAGATGAAACCAAGCCAACATCGAGCTTGCAAGAGAAAGAGAGAGAGAGAGATAGACACCCAACGATGAACAAAAATGGTTCGCCCATCGTTTTGGTTCGTGGACTGTGGCGCTCGCAGCCACCGAGCGATCGCAATCGTTCCGGCAAACGCAAACGATGGGACGAAACGCACGAAACGCGGCGTGTGATGACTCTTCGACACTTTCGACGGCGGAGACCAGAAGGGAGACCCCGCACCGCAAGTCACCGAACGCGAGCGAGCGAGCGGGAGCGTGCGCGCGCGCGCTCGCTCGCGAGACGTGAGGCGATCGGCGTCCTAATGAAAAAAGGCGGTGAAAAGCGATAATTACCCCTTAATAAATGAACATAATCACTGTAATCAACGACAGGGCGAGTGTCTAGGCGGGGTTGCGGGCTTGAGAACTTTTCCGCCGGGCTGCTCGCTGGCTGGGTCGACCGGTGGAGATGAACCGGAAGGCTCGGGAGACCGCGAACGCCGCACCGGCTCGTGGCGCTTCGCGTTGACAGAGAGATCACGCGGAAAGTCACAGCCGCGCGGGGGTGGGGATGGGACGCTTCTAATGGGAGTGGAGATGACCGAACGGATCGATGGTTAGCGATAGTTAGCGCAATGGGTTCTACCGCCAAACGGCGATGATGATGATGCGAGTGGAGATAATCGGGTGATTGAAACGATCAATGAGCGGGGTTCGTCGCTTGGGTGCGGGCGCGCAAATCGTTTGTTTTACAAAAATGCAAATCGAGCTCTTATTTCGATCGTGTTTTGCTGCTCTGATAAGGAATTGTAATTTTCGAACGTACGCTTACGAGTAAACTATAAAATACACCTAAAATGATGAACACTGTTATAGTGATGGCTTGGTTGGAAACTTTTGCTTTCATAACAACCGGTCGCTGTATTTCCCCAACGCACGCGAGTAAAACGCTTTACGTTTATTGACGTGATAAATAGATTCGTTTTGGAACACACAGCCACACAACTACAAGACGATGACGAGGTGGAATTTGAGATCACGAGGGGGGGGAGGATAAGGTGGAGGGAGAGAGAAGATGCAAAAAAACAACACGAGCTCTTCATCGAACGTACGGTTCACGGGGTTGCGGGGAATGGAAATCATCGAAAAGGCACCCATCGGTTCGGATCGGCAACCGGGAGGGCAGACACCGGCAAATCCCGATGATGATGCGATCAAACTGCAACAGGCACACTGCACCGTTCGGGGGATGCAGTTATAATGCGCCAGCCAGGCAGACCGGAGCCACCGGAGATGAAAGGCCGGAGACCAGGGCCGGCGTCTCCACGGCCCCTCCGTCGACCGTGGCAGTCGATCAGTATTCTGTGTCAGCGCACTGCCCGAGACTTAAATTGCGTTTTTATATTTCCAGAGATTATTTTACCTCGTATTTTCTGATTTCGTTTATTAGTCTCCGTCGCCAGGGGTTTCGGGTTCACGTATGAGTGAAGGGCGTACTGGAGTGCAGTTTTACTCACCAGCCAGCCCGGTGGGGCCCATCGCATCTACAACACCCCCTTCCGAAAAGGAACGAGCAAACAAGACAACGACCAAAGCGAGAAAAAAAGTGCACCGAATCGGGACGGACAGCAAAGGATCATTCCCCCCCCTGCAAACGGGGACCATCATTTGAACTTTCGCTTCGATATTCGACACTTTTTATAAGCCGAACATGAAACGCATCCCGTGCGCCTAAGCGATCGGTGGAAGCCCGGGATGACGAGAGCCATCAAACTACCCTGCAACCTTTCCTTTCGGATCTGCATCCCGCAGATCTTCTGCAAATCTCTCCCGCCAGCAGAGGAAGAAGCGAGAAGAAGAGGGGGAAAAAACGCCACGGAGAACCCAACGCGTCAATTTGGGGCTCTTCTATATGCTGAAGTAAATGCATCTCCTTGTTATGCGTTCATTTTGGTGGATTTTGTGGGTTTTTTTTTTGTTTTTGCTTCTCTCCGTTCAACCATCGGCGATCTTGCTCCGGTCAAGATCATAGATGCTGATTCACGAGCGGCTTTCACACGATTCCGGTGCATAATTTACGGCGGAAAGATTTTTATTAAACATCAGCGTTGCGGCAGCGAGAGCCAGCCGGGAACGATTTTTTTTGTGTGGCTGTTGTTAACGAGCAATATTGATTTCCATTCCGTGTTCTGCTTGATTCCCTTGGCTTGGACGGTTCTCGTGATGGAATGGTGACCGTGATTGGGAGTTGATAATTGCAGCGTGTTGTTCTTTTTTGTTCGTGAGAGTTAATGTGAGTGAAATGAGCCGGATTATGCTCAATCGCAGGGGGCGTTAAATTGCAATTAAAGGCTCGTTTTGTCATTACCTTATCAGTGGAAGACGTTCGAAGCGATGTTAAAATTATACAAAAATCCAGAAAGCTCCATAATCAGCTACGTTATTGGTTGTTGTATACAACCGAGCTGAAAAAAGCGCTCGAAAAACGCTACAGAAGCCGAAAGGTAGCCGTTTCGAGTGTAAAAAAAAACGCCCCAACCAGCCCGCTCTGATCTCGGCACACATGTTTCGGCGCAAAACTGCCGCCTGCTGCAAACCGGCACGATGACACGGCGATGACAAAATGCACGAAAATGATGACAACCCGCTCCGAAATGCCGATCGGCCGACGGCGGCTTCCTTGGAAGGCTCGATCGATCGGAGGGGGCCGCAAGACGGGGAGCCGGATGCTTTGCCGGCTTGCCGTGCTGCATTCGAAATCAGCCGGTTTTCATCCGCCCGAAACGCAAATACCAGCCCGGCCGAACGCGCGCGGATGCCATTCGCCCGTGGAATGTGCTCGTGGTCCGCGCGCGGATCGAACGCAGCTCAGCGCATTCTCAGCGGTCGCCGGTTTCTGCAGACGCGTTAGGCCGAGCTAAGCATAATAGGGGGGGAGGATGGGTTTGGTGGAAGGGGAGAATCTACCACGCTGGTATGCAGTCGTTTTGATGGACTACTCGTTTCCTGGAATCGTTCGTGCGTTAAGCGTCGATAAATGATAAGGAGAAGGAGACAAACTGTCCGGAGGCAGCCAACATTTGATTAGCTTACGTTTTCATTTAAGGATAATTAAGGCTACTTTCAATAAATATTAAGCATACATTCTAATGGTTTAGAATGGTTTCGTAAAGGTCTACTAACATGAATACCTATATCTTTGAACTTTGTTCATTTTTTAAATGAATATTCCTTCTGGAATGCATTGGAAACTCATTTAACGTATGCATTAAAATAAAGCGACAAAATGCTTCGATTTTTCATGAAAGCACCCTGAATGGTCAATGTATACTTGTTGCCAACATATTGTCAAAATTTGGCGCCTCTATCACTTCATTTACATTAGCTATGGTCAAAACAGTGGAGGAATTCCGTTCTATGATTTGTTCGAGCCGCCTGCTCAATCCGAGCCTAACAAAGCTCGTGCCATTGTGACACACTTTGTATTGGTCGGATACTATTGGGCAATTTTTTGGCAAGATTCAGGCACTTCTGGAGGAGGAAAAATCTATCGAAAGAAAGCCTGGTACTGGCCATAATAAGTTCCCGAGGAAGGTATTAGTGCATCTCAAAATCAGCGAAAAGGAGATGTCACGTCCCTCTTCTTTTCATCGTGGCTGGCATTGACCGGAGAGATTTATAGTACGGAGTGCCTCTCAAAAGTTAATTACTTCACAAAAAAATCACGATTGGTGTTTTGGCCATGTGTAGCTTGGCCCACTCCTCGAAGCGAGCGCTGGAAGAAATGGAGCAGTTGAGCATTTCGGTGGCGCTCAACCATGCTAACCCTCCTAACGTGCCCAAGCTCTATCCGATCGAGATTTTTTGGACACATTTGACGAGGAGAATATATTCACATAATTTCGTGGCCAAAACCGGGGATGAATTGATGAAAATGGCGACCTAGGAACTGAAGATAATGCCAACATCTATTTTTTTAAAAAAAAACGCCCCAACCAGCCCGCTCTGATCTCGGCACACATGTTTCGGCGCAAAACTGCCGCCTGCTGCAAACCGGCACGATGACACGGCGATGACAAAATGCACGAAAATGATGACAACCCGCTCCGAAATGCCGATCGGCCGACGGCGGCTTCCTTGGAAGGCTCGATCGATCGGAGGGGGCCGCAAGACGGGGAGCCGGATGCTTTGCCGGCTTGCCGTGCTGCATTCGAAATCAGCCGGTTTTCATCCGCCCGAAACGCAAATACCAGCCCGGCCGAACGCGCGCGGATGCCATTCGCCCGTGGAATGTGCTCGTGGTCCGCGCGCGGATCGAACGCAGCTCAGCGCATTCTCAGCGGTCGCCGGTTTCTGCAGACGCGTTAGGCCGAGCTAAGCATAATAGGGGGGGAGGATGGGTTTGGTGGAAGGGGAGAATCTACCACGCCGGTATGCAGCCGTTTTGATGGACTACTCGTTCCTGGAATCGGTCGTGCGTTAAGCGTCGATAAATGATAAGGAGAAGGAGACAAACTGTCCGGAGGCAGCCAACATTTGATTAGCTTACGTTTTCATTTAAGGATAATTAAGGCTACTTTCAATAAATATTAAGCATACATTCTAATGGTTTAGAATGGTTTCGTAAAGGTCTACTAACATGAATACCTATATCTTTGAACTTTGTTCATTTTTTAAATGAATATTCCTTCTGGAATGCATTGGAAACTCATTTAACGTATGCATTAAAATAAAGCGACAAAATGCTTCGATTTTTCATGAAAGCACCCTGAATGGTCAATGTATACTTGTTGCCAACATATTGTCAAAATTTGGCGCCTCTATCACTTCATTTACATTAGCTATGGTCAAAACAGTGGAGGAATTCCGTTCTATGATTTGTTCGAGCCGCCTGCTCAATCCGAGCCTAACAAAGCTCGTGCCATTGTGACACACTTTGTATTGGTCGGATACTATTGGGCAATTTTTTGGCAAGATTCAGGCACTTCTGGAGGAGGAAAAATCTATCGAAAGAAAGCCTGGTACTGGCCATAATAAGTTCCCGAGGAAGGTATTAGTGCATCTCAAAATCAGCGAAAAGGAGATGTCACGTCCCTCTTCTTTTCATCGTGGCTGGCATTGACCGGAGAGATTTATAGTACGGAGTGCCTCTCAAAAGTTAATTACTTCACAAAAAAATCACGATTGGTGTTTTGGCCATGTGTAGCTTGGCCCACTCCTCGAAGCGAGCGCTGGAAGAAATGGAGCAGTTGAGCATTTCGGTGGCGCTCAACCATGCTAACCCTCCTAACGTGCCCAAGCTCTATCCGATCGAGATTTTTTGGACACATTTGACGAGGAGAATATATTCACATAATTTCGTGGCCAAAACCGGGGATGAATTGATGAAAATGGCGACCTAGGAACTGAAGATAATGCCAACATCTATTTTTTCGACACCTATGGCCAAAGTCCCGGCCAAATGCCGCCAGGTGGCCCGGAAAGGAGTGGACATATTTTTGTACAATAATAAACATAATATAGAAACAAATGTAATTTGGTTTGATAAAGTATCTTTGACCGTTTATTTTTACTATGCGTTTGAAAAAAATCGCTTTTTTTAATGCATACGTTACCACTAGGTCCTCTTTTAAGAAGATTCTTTAGCTTTGGCCTTTAGCTTCCTTTTTAGGTTCTTGTCTCTATTGAAAATATGGGGGGGGGAGGATAAGGTGGAGGGAGAGAGAAGATGCAAAAAAACAACACGAGCTCTTCATCGAACGTACGGTTCACGGGGTTGCGGGGAATGGAAATCATCGAAAAGGCACCCATCGGTTCGGATCGGCAACCGGGAGGGCAGACACCGGCAAATCCCGATGATGATGCGATCAAACTGCAACAGGCACACTGCACCGTTCGGGGGATGCAGTTATAATGCGCCAGCCAGGCAGACCGGAGCCACCGGAGATGAAAGGCCGGAGACCAGGGCCGGCGTCTCCACGGCCCCTCCGTCGACCGTGGCAGTCGATCAGTATTCTGTGTCAGCGCACTGCCCGAGACTTAAATTGCGTTTTTATATTTCCAGAGATTATTTTACCTCGTATTTTCTGATTTCGTTTATTAGTCTCCGTCGCCAGGGGTTTCGGGTTCACGTATGAGTGAAGGGCGTACTGGAGTGCAGTTTTACTCACCAGCCAGCCCGGTGGGGCCCATCGCATCTACAACACCCCCTTCCGAAAAGGAACGAGCAAACAAGACAACGACCAAAGCGAGAAAAAAAGTGCACCGAATCGGGACGGACAGCAAAGGATCATTCCCCCCCCTGCAAACGGGGACCATCATTTGAACTTTCGCTTCGATATTCGACACTTTTTATAAGCCGAACATGAAACGCATCCCGTGCGCCTAAGCGATCGGTGGAAGCCCGGGATGACGAGAGCCATCAAACTACCCTGCAACCTTTCCTTTCGGATCTGCATCCCGCAGATCTTCTGCAAATCTCTCCCGCCAGCAGAGGAAGAAGCGAGAAGAAGAGGGGGAAAAAACGCCACGGAGAACCCAACGCGTCAATTTGGGGCTCTTCTATATGCTGAAGTAAATGCATCTCCTTGTTATGCGTTCATTTTGGTGGATTTTGTGGGTTTTTTTTTTGTTTTTGCTTCTCTCCGTTCAACCATCGGCGATCTTGCTCCGGTCAAGATCATAGATGCTGATTCACGAGCGGCTTTCACACGATTCCGGTGCATAATTTACGGCGGAAAGATTTTTATTAAACATCAGCGTTGCGGCAGCGAGAGCCAGCCGGGAACGATTTTTTTTGTGTGGCTGTTGTTAACGAGCAATATTGATTTCCATTCCGTGTTCTGCTTGATTCCCTTGGCTTGGACGGTTCTCGTGATGGAATGGTGACCGTGATTGGGAGTTGATAATTGCAGCGTGTTGTTCTTTTTTGTTCGTGAGAGTTAATGTGAGTGAAATGAGCCGGATTATGCTCAATCGCAGGGGGCGTTAAATTGCAATTAAAGGCTCGTTTTGTCATTACCTTATCAGTGGAAGACGTTCGAAGCGATGTTAAAATTATACAAAAATCCAGAAAGCTCCATAATCAGCTACGTTATTGGTTGTTGTATACAACCGAGCTGAAAAAAGCGCTCGAAAAACGCTACAGAAGCCGAAAGGTAGCCGTTTCGAGTGTAAAAAAAAACGCCCCAACCAGCCCGCTCTGATCTCGGCACACATGTTTCGGCGCAAAACTGCCGCCTGCTGCAAACCGGCACGATGACACGGCGATGACAAAATGCACGAAAATGATGACAACCCGCTCCGAAATGCCGATCGGCCGACGGCGGCTTCCTTGGAAGGCTCGATCGATCGGAGGGGGCCGCAAGACGGGGAGCCGGATGCTTTGCCGGCTTGCCGTGCTGCATTCGAAATCAGCCGGTTTTCATCCGCCCGAAACGCAAATACCAGCCCGGCCGAACGCGCGCGGATGCCATTCGCCCGTGGAATGTGCTCGTGGTCCGCGCGCGGATCGAACGCAGCTCAGCGCATTCTCAGCGGTCGCCGGTTTCTGCAGACGCGTTAGGCCGAGCTAAGCATAATAGGGGGGGAGGATGGGTTTGGTGGAACGAGATTTTTTGGACACATTTCACGAGGAGAAAATATTCAAATAATTTAGTGGCCAAAACCAGGGGTGAATTAATGAAACTGGCGACCTTTGGGACTGAAAATAATGCCAACATTTTTTTTTCGACACCTATGGCCAAAGTCCCGGCCAAATGCCGCCAGGTGGCCCGGAAAGGAGTGGACATATTTTTGTACAATAATAAACATAATATAGAAACAAATGTAATTTGGTTTGATAAAGTATCTTTGACCGTTTATTTTTACTATGCGTTTGAAAAAAATCGCTTTTTTTAATGCATACGTTACCACTAGGTCCTCTTTTAAGAAGATTCTTTAGCTTTGGCCTTTAGCTTCCTTTTTAGGTTCTTGTCTCTATTGAAAATATGCTCTGCATATGAATTGTAACAAAAAACCTCGAAGCATTCAGTTGAATGAAAAGTATCTCCATTAACTAGAAGCTATTTAGGTTTCTTTTCTCCCCGAAAAACGCAATAGAGATCTAAGGAATGCACTGCTTATAACGAAAATTCCTCATAAACAATTCAATAATCCTGCAATGCATTTCACAGCACGTAAACTATCCCTTCGTGATCACGTTGCAGCTTAACCGACCTTGAAGCATACCATATCCAGTGAATCGTTACCAGATTTAGTGTTATTATTCACACGAAAGCGAATCATATCTCCCGAGCGCTAGATAAATATCAATTACTCGGTAATATCACGCAATTATCGCAACAATGTTGCCAGTGCCGATTGCCACACCGGCCGGATTAAGCAATCTTCTCCCACAATCAGCTCGTGCCTACGCTCGCACGCAGCCACAAACGAATTAGAATAATTCATCAGCCGTGTTAGATAAATAACGCCAAGCCGCTCCGAAATTATTACAATAACCCCCGACGAACCGCGCGCATCGAGCTCAGCAGTCTCACGTCGAAATCAAATCCGCTTTCGCGCCCGTTTGTGTGTGTGTGTGTGAGAGTGTGTAAATAGCTTCACCACCCACTTCACCCACAGTGCTCGGTGCAAGTGCTCGGTGCCGATCGCAGGATCGTCTTATCGTCGCTGATGCACGCTCGGCAGGCGGAAGGCAGCAGCAGAACAGCTCGTGATCACATCTTCGCCACCTCGCCACCAACCAGCCCGCTGCCAATAACTTAACGGCAAAGTGCAATAATACCGGAATACCCAAGTGCGCCCGGGCAGTTTGGTTCGGAATTTATGATCCGTTTTGGCAGAAATACGAGAATTCGCTCACTTTACGCCGAGCGGACGTTTGCCTGCGTCCCAGCCTCCCAGTTTTGCTGGGGGGGGAGCATATGAAGGTTCTGCGACGCGCGCGCGTGTGTGTGTGTGTGTGTGAGTACGCAGAAATTACCCTCAAGGTCCGCAGCACCGTTGGCAGAGGAAGTCGCTGGTGCGATTTCGGTACGATTCTCGAACGGTTGCCCCACTAAAGCACTGCAGCGTTCGTTGTCACTTGCCCGGACCGCGTTGCAAGTCTCTCCGCACCGTCTGCCTCTTCCTCCTTCTCCTCCATCCGTCCTGGAAATAAGAGTGTGAAGCAAATTGTTCGGGCTTCTTTTTCGTACGCCCGTTCGCCGCGCGTTTCAGGCTTGATCCGTCGCGGAACGCGACGCACGAATAGATCGAGCCAGGTTGAGCTTTCCGCAGACGACGAACCGTTTTTCTCCCGCCCTTCCCGCGGTGGGAGCCTGCGCTTTTGCACATCCCACTCTGCGCCCGCCGGAAGCCGCACAAATGGGATTGGGTATAAATTATCGCAGATAATGTTTACCATAGAACTGCTACTGCGCTCTCGCACGCTCGCGCACAGCTGGCGCACACCGTGGGATGGAACGCGGAACTGTGCGGCCCACCCGGCAGCACCCCAAAATATCGGCCGACGCATCGGTTCGAACCGAGTTTATCAATCGACGGACGGCCCGCTCCACCTTCGGCCACAAGTGGCCAAGCACCGTGGAAGGAAAGTTGTGCCACCGCCGGGCTCGCGGTAAGATTGAAACCTCCACGGGCTGCCCCGAAAATTATGGGAGGCGTTGCTAAAGCGCCCGGCCGTGCTTTGATACAGAAGTTATTAATTAGTTTGTACCCGCCCACGGACGGTATTAAAGTGTAATCATTTGTTGCGCCCGCCCGAAAACGACGCGAAGAAAACATAGGCACACACACACAGACACACATAAACAAAACAAAGCCACACCGTTTCGCTAAAGACGCAAATCTCCCGGCATCTCCCAGGAGGCGAAACGATTTGAAAACCAACCGTCGGTAAGCGATATCGCGCAAGCTATCGTTAGGGCCGCCGTCGTTGCCATGGTTGCGCGCGGCTCGATTTTCGAAGATGAAACCAAGCCAACATCGAGCTTGCAAGAGAAAGAGAGAGAGAGAGATAGACACCCAACGATGAACAAAAATGGTTCGCCCATCGTTTTGGTTCGTGGACTGTGGCGCTCGCAGCCACCGAGCGATCGCAATCGTTCCGGCAAACGCAAACGATGGGACGAAACGCACGAAACGCGGCGTGTGATGACTCTTCGACACTTTCGACGGCGGAGACCAGAAGGGAGACCCCGCACCGCAAGTCACCGAACGCGAGCGAGCGAGCGGGAGCGTGCGCGCGCGCGCTCGCTCGCGAGACGTGAGGCGATCGGCGTCCTAATGAAAAAAGGCGGTGAAAAGCGATAATTACCCCTTAATAAATGAACATAATCACTGTAATCAACGACAGGGCGAGTGTCTAGGCGGGGTTGCGGGCTTGAGAACTTTTCCGCCGGGCTGCTCGCTGGCTGGGTCGACCGGTGGAGATGAACCGGAAGGCTCGGGAGACCGCGAACGCCGCACCGGCTCGTGGCGCTTCGCGTTGACAGAGAGATCACGCGGAAAGTCACAGCCGCGCGGGGGTGGGGATGGGACGCTTCTAATGGGAGTGGAGATGACCGAACGGATCGATGGTTAGCGATAGTTAGCGCAATGGGTTCTACCGCCAAACGGCGATGATGATGATGCGAGTGGAGATAATCGGGTGATTGAAACGATCAATGAGCGGGGTTCGTCGCTTGGGTGCGGGCGCGCAAATCGTTTGTTTTACAAAAATGCAAATCGAGCTCTTATTTCGATCGTGTTTTGCTGCTCTGATAAGGAATTGTAATTTTCGAACGTACGCTTACGAGTAAACTATAAAATACACCTAAAATGATGAACACTGTTATAGTGATGGCTTGGTTGGAAACTTTTGCTTTCATAAAGAAATGTTGGACATCGCCTTTGCACGCGGCTTTGCGGTGGGGTTTGATCGGTGGCTGATTAGCCTGACTCGCCGTCCCGAGAATGATCCACTTTTCTCAAGTCCACGGGACGTCATGAAGGCTCCCGGTTTTTGGGACCGTTTTGACATTGATATTCGACACAAACGGTGTCCGGCGCGCGTTCACCGAGGAAATCCGGATACGGCCGGACTCCAACTTCAAACACGTTGGTTGGCCCCAACCCGTGACCAAAAAACGCTGTGTGCCCACTTTTCGGCATTAGCCGTTCGGTCGCGTTGTTTGTTTTTCCTAGTCCACACACACACACACAGGCCTTTCTCACACTTCTTCCCAATTGCTATAAAACCAAGAAGCTTGTTTTGTGTGCTCCGTTCGTGTCTTGGCAGTGCTCCTAGTTTTGGGAGCGTGCGTTTCCATTTTTTGTTATTCGAGTCCCATTTATCAAATTATGCACGACTTCTGTGTCAATCAAACATCTCGATGTCAGCCGCCTGACAGTAAGCAGTTGATTGTTTTGTAGCGATGGGTGATATTCGTTGTTTGGAGCGCTATTTTTGTTCCTCTTGTGTGTCTTCGCTTCCACGTGAACACGGTTTGGGCTCCCGCCGCCCGACACCGCCGTCGGTTGACCTTATCAACTGATCCGCAACCGATTGACAACGTTGTCCATGTCGGGGGTTTTGTTGTTGTTGCTGGCAACCTCCTGGCAGATACCGTGAGAAAGTGTGGCTGGTACAATACGCCCCGGCTGGGTGTTCGGCGGATGGAAATCGGGAGAAGGTCGCTTGGGCCGGAACAGTGACAGGAGAATGCGACGGTGGATAATTGAGTTGTTTGCTTACTTAATACAGCTATATCATCGATGGATTGACGTCAAGTCGTGGAACAGAGTAGAGTCTTTTTTTGCGACTTTATTGCTTGGTGTGTTGATTTTTATTAAATCCCACAAATCACGTAATAAAGAGGTAATTTAATAGCTGTAATTATTATCACGCACGCAAACGCCAAAGAACTGTAGAAGAAAAAAAAATGGAATAACACACTTCCAATAGACCAGATTAATATAATTGAGTCTAAATTCTTTCAGTTTTTTGATAATCAGAAAAGAAATATTCCAAATATTTAATGAAAATCAATTATCCCTGAAGTAAGCATGCTGCATGTTACAATTAGCGCTTCCTTGTGATATGATATGAACAGCATATACACTTGTTTTTCCAATAAAACTTACTTGCATTTCTGGCCTATTTTTCTTTCTTGAAAGTTGGCAAGTTCTTGCCTTTCATTTTTTTTCAAAGTTTCTAGTTTTTCAAATAACAACACGAAAGAATTTCTTTGTTTATAACATAGAAACTAAACTCTTATAAAAAAACAATAATCGTAAAATGTATTTTATTTGTATTCTTCCTTAATAGTTGTTAGCGCATAGTTGGTTTCGATTTAATTCATGAGCTCGAAGGGACAATTTAGTATATTTAGACATCTCATAAAATCTTCTACGTTTCGTCTCAAATTTTCAACTTCATAATGTGTTCCAAAACGAATCTATTTATCACGTCAATAAACGTAAAGCGTTTTACTCGCGTGCGTTGGGGAAATACAGCGACCGGTTGCTGTGAAAGCAAAAGTTTCCAACCAAGCCATCACTATAATAGTGTTCATCCTTTTTATTAGTATTTTATAGTTTACACGTAAGCGTACGTTCGAAAATGACAATTTCTTATCAGAGCAGCAAAACACGATCGAAATAAAAGCTTGATTTGCATTTTTGTAAAACAAACGATTTGCGCGCCCGCACCCAAGCGACGAACCCCGTTCATTGATCGTTTCAATCACCCGATTATCTCCACTCGCATCATCATCATCGCCGTTTGGCGGTAGAACCCATTGCGCTAACTATCGCTAACCATCGATCCGTTCGGTCATCTCCACTCCCATTAGAAGCGTCCCATCCCCACCCCCGCGCGGCTGTGACTTTCCGCGTGATCTCTCTGTCAACGCGAAGCGCCACGAGCCGGTGCGGCGTTCGCGGTCTCCCGAGCCTTCCGGTTCATCTCCACCGGTCGACCCAGCCAGCGAGCAGCCCGGCGGAAAAGTTCTCAAGCCCGCAACCCCGCCTAGACACTCGCCCTGTCGTTGATTACAGTGATTATGTTCATTTATTAAGGGGTAATTATCGCTTTTCACCGCCTTTTTTCATTAGGACGCCGATCGCCTCACGTCTCGCGAGCGAGCGCGCGCGCGCACGCTCCCGCTCGCTCGCTCGCGTTCGGTGACTTGCGGTGCGGGGTCTCCCTTCTGGTCTCCGCCGTCGAAAGTGTCGAAGAGTCATCACACGCCGCGTTTCGTGCGTTTCGTCCCATCGTTTGCGTTTGCCGCAACGATTGCGATCGCTCGGTGGCTGCGAGCGCCACAGTCCACGATCCAAAACGATGGGCGAACCATTTTTGTTCATCGTTGGGTGTCTATCTCTCTCACTCTCTTTCTCTTGCTCGCTCGATGCTGGCTTGGTTTCATCTTCGAAAATCGAGCCGCACGCAGCCATGGCAACGACGGCGGCCCTAACGATAGCTTGCGCCGATATCGCTTACCGACGGTCGGTTTTCAAATCGTTTCGCCTCCTGGGAGATGCCGGGAGATTTGCGTCTTTAGCGAAACGGGCTTTGTTTTGTTTATGTGTGTCTGTGTGTGTGTGCCTATGTTTTCTTCGCGTCGTTTTCGGGCGGGCGCAACAAATGATTACACTTTAATACCGTCCGTGGGCGGGTACAAACTAATTAATAACTTTTGTATCAAAGCACGGCCGGGCGCTTTAGCAACGCCTCCCATAATTTTCGGGGCAGCCCGTGGAGGTTTCAATCTTACCGCGGGCCCGGCGGTGGCACAACACAACCGAAGGTGGAGCGGGCCGTCCGTCGATTGATAAACTCGGTTCGAACCGATGCGTCGGCCGATATTTTGGGGTGCTGCCGGGTGGGCCGCACAGTTCCGCGTTTCATCCCACGGTGTGCGCCAGCTTTTTGCGCCAGCTGTGCGCGAGCGTGCGAGAGCGCAGTAGCAGTTCTATGGTAAACATTATCTGCGATAATTTATACCCAATCCCATTTGTGCGGCTTCCGGCGGGCGCAGAGTGGGATGTGCAAAAGCGCAGGCTCCCACCGCGGGAAGGGCGAGAGAAAAACGGTTCGTCGTCTGCGGAAAGCTCAACCTGGCTCGATCTATTCGTGCGTCGCGTTCCGCGACGGATCAAGCCTGAAACGCGCGGCGAACGGGCGTACGAAAAAGAAGCCCGAACAATTTGCTTCACACTCTTATTTCCAGGACGGGTGGAGGAGAAGGAGGAAGAAGAAGACGGTGCGGAGAGACTTGCAACGCGGTCCGGGCAAGTGACAACGAACGCTGCAGTGCTTTAGTGGGGCAACCGTTCGAGAATCGTACCGAAATCGCACCAGCGACTTCCTCTGCCAACGGTGCTGCGGACCTTGAGGGTAATTTCTGCGTACTCACACACACACACACACACGCGCGCGCGTCGCAGAACCTTCATATGCTCCCCCCCCAGCAAAACTGGGAGGCTGGGACGCAGGCAAACGTCCGCTCGGCGTAAAGTGAGCGAATTCTCGTATTTCTGCCAAAACGGATCATAAATTCCGAACCAAACTGCCCGGGCGCACTTGGGTATTCCGGTATTATTGCACTTTGCCGTTAAGTTATTGGCAGCGGGCTGGTTGGTGGCGAGGTGGCGAAGATGTGATCACGAGCTGTTCTGCTGCTGCCTTCCGCCTGCCGAGCGTGCATCAGCGACGATAAGACGATCCTGCGATCGGCACCGAGCACTTGCACCGAACACTGTGGGTGAAGTGGGTGGTGAAGCTATTTACACACTCTCACACACACACACACACAAACGGGCGCGAAAGCGGGAAAACCCACAAAATCCACCAAAATGAACGCATAACAAGGAGATGCATTTACTTCAGCATATAGAAGAGCCCCAAATTGACGCGTTGGGTTCTCCGTGGCGTTTTTTCCCCCTCTTCTTCTCGCTTCTTCCTCTGCTGGCGGGAGAGATTTGCAGAAGATCTGCGGGATGCAGATCCGAAAGGAAAGGTTGCAGGGTAGTTTGATGGCTCTCGTCATCCCGGGCTTCCACCGATCGCTTAGGCGCACGGGATGCGTTTCATGTTCGGCTTATAAAAAGTGTCGAATATCGAAGCGAAAGTTCAAATGATGGTCCCCGTTTGCAGGGGGGGGAATGATCCTTTGCTGTCCGTCCCGATTCGGTGCACTTTTTTTCTCGCTTTGGTCGTTGTCTTGTTTGCTCGTTCCTTTTCGGAAGGGGGTGTTGTAGATGCGATGGGCCCCACCGGGCTGGCTGGTGAGTAAAACTGCACTCCAGTACGCCCTTCACTCATACGTGAACCCGAAACCCCTGGCGACGGAGACTAATAAACGAAATCAGAAAATACGAGGTAAAATAATCTCTGGAAATATAAAAACGCAATTTAAGTCTCGGGCAGTGCGCTGACACAGAATACTGATCGACTGCCACGGTCGACGGAGCGGCCGTGGAGACGCCGGCCCTGGTCTCCGGCCTTTCATCTCCGGTGGCTCCGGTCTGCCTGGCTGGCGCATTATAACTGCATCCCCCGAACGGTGCAGTGTGCCTGTTGCAGTTTGATCGCATCATCATCGGGATTTGCCGGTGTCTGCCCTCCCGGTTGCCGATCCGAACCGATGGGTGCCTTTTCGATGATTTCCATTCCCCGCAACCCCGTGAACCGTACGTTCGATGAAGAGCTCGTGTTGTTTTTTTGCATCTTCTCTCTCCCTCCACCTTATCCTCCCCCCCCGATGTTGCTCCTGCCCGTGTGTGTGCATGTGTGTCGTTTGCTTCTTTCCCGGCCATTCGTTCGTCGTGCTCCCACTTTCGGTCCGTTCCGTCCGGCCCGTCCGTGGACCCCGGGTGGACGGGTTTCTTTTATTTGGCGCACATAACAAAAACGCAACACGAGCGCAACAATCGCAAAAACGCATGCCATGGTGGCGGTGGGGATGGGGAGCAAAAAAAACGCATTTTGCGGTGACATGAGCAGCGTATTTAAGC
>KZ072915.1:0-24040 GCA_002091845.1 Anopheles cracens | reverse complement strand
GTGCGGGGAAGCAAAATCACAAATTCGTTCCGTTGCTCCGTTTACATTTCGTTTGATTTATATTCCTCTCAGGTCTTTATTCTTCGGCAAACGCGAACGTGGCTTTTTAGCGTAGCATTTATTTAAGTACGTTTCCTCTTCCACCGGGACCGTCATCGTCGTCGTCGTCGCGGGTGAGGTTGACGGTTCTCACCTGATCCGGACGTGAAGGGACGAGAACGGGAAGCGCGTGAGAGAGAGAGAGAGAAAGCGAGGTGTGGCTCCGTGCCTTTTCGGTCCACGGTTCCGCCATCCGGCTCTAAGCCGTTCGCTGCCGTTCGCTGTCCTTTCCTGCGACGCTTCTTCGGCCGCGCGCTCACAATCGCTCTTATCCTGCAGCTCATTTAAGTTCCACCCAAGCCGGAATGAATTTATTCTTTACGACCAACCCGACACCCTGAACCTGGTCTCCAAATCAGCCACCTCCCTGCCGGCCCCTATCACCAGGGGATGTGTGTGTGTGTGTACGTGTGTATGTGTGGCTGTGTCACCAGTCATGGACTTATTGGCTTTTCGCTTAAATACGCTGCTCATGTCACCGCAAAATGTGTTTTTTTGCTCCCCATCCCCACCGCCACCGCCATGGCATGCGTTTTTGCGATTGTTGCGCTCGTGTTGCGTTTTTGTTATGTGCGCCAAATAAAAGAAACCCGTCCACCCGTAATTTAACACATGGTTCGGCCGTTGTGCAAGACAGTCAGTGCAACACAACTGCAGTGGTATAGAAAGAACATTTTAAAGTGGAGAAAAATGCAAAAAGAGTTTAATAAACTTTTATTCTTTTCATTTCCTCGAATGGTTTCATATGTTATCCGAAAGATTTTATCGTTGTTTTAGACGCTCAACAGGTAAGCTTAAATATGAAGACAATTATGCTGTGATTTGCGCTATAAATATAAACTAGATATTCAAGATGAGAATACCAACTACTTTAAGGAAGTTAACTCACTCTTTCTCACTCACCAATGGGATTCGAATCGTTTAGTAAGTGGAAGTCGTAAAATGAGTCGTGTGGCAGTTCCCGCTCGTTTTACGACTCCCACTCTTTGGGATTCGGATTCCTGCCGCGATCACTTGCTCACTCCTGAGCGAGTTAGATTATAACGAGTCCCCGAAAGAGTCATTCGAATTGTATATGAAGAGTTAACTTGTTCGTTTAACTAGAAGTTTAACTCACACAATTTCTCTAACTTTAACTCAGTACGCTCATCTCTAATATAAACACTAGAATACAAATTCTTACAATATAAATTTTATATTATTCAAACGCACCTGAAATAGAGTCTGTTTATAATGAAGCTGTTGCAATAATTTTAACGAAAAGGTCAGACCCATGTCTCCATAACGAACTCGATCAAAACCGAATTATTATATTATATTATTATATTATTTATTTACATTTGTTCGTCTCAAGGGCTTTACAAAGTAAAAAAAAAGCTGCAGCGCAAAATGCGAACGCCGTGTACGCCACGGAACGGGCGCGGAAGATCAATCAGGATAACGGCAAAACATATGTCGATGGAGCACCGCGACTTATTTGCATTCTTCCAATCCCCACCCCCACCCCAATCGATTCCCGTTTCATCCATTGTGCAACAGGAAAAGGAAAAAAACGCACACGGTCGTGCCAAAATCATTCAAAATGCATATTTAAAAGTTGCAGGCGCACGCATTTCACTCGGTTGTTTTGTGTCTTCTCTCTCTCTCTCTCTCTCTCTCTCTCTCTGATCTGCTTGTGGGTTCATTTTGGCCCCTTCCACTCGGTGTCGAGCTCCTCTTCGGTCGATCGGACGTATTTGCAAATGTATCACTCCTGGCCCGGGAATGATGTGCGATATTACTCAACGCGAGCAGCGGGAAGCAGCGAGAGCGCGCGTGCGATCATCCTCCGGTGCGGAACACAAACGACCGTTTGATTGGCAGTCATCAATATGCGAGGAGAATCAATCACATTCGGCTAATCGTGCGCTCCGTTGCAGTTTTTTTCGGGAATTGCAGTCTGCGTGCGCGCGTGTGCGTATGTGTGTTTCGTGAAGATTAATTGACCTGTCAGAGTGATGATCAATAATTTAACACATGGTTCGGCCGTTGTGCAAGACAGTCAGTGCAACACAACTGCAGTGGTATAGAAAGAACATTTTAAAGTGGAGAAAAATGCAAAAAGAGTTTAATAAACTTTTATTCTTTTCATTTCCTCGAATGGTTTCATATGTTATCCGAAAGATTTTATCGTTGTTTTAGACGCTCAACAGGTAAGCTTAAATATGAAGACAATTATGCTGTGATTTGCGCTATAAATATAAACTAGATATTCAAGATGAGAATACCAACTACTTTAAGGAAGTTAACTCACTCTTTCTCACTCACCAATGGGATTCGAATCGTTTAGTAAGTGGAAGTCGTAAAATGAGTCGTGTGGCAGTTCCCGCTCGTTTCTCTCTCTCTCTCCTTCTTCCATGCGTTCGGCACAGGAGACTCCGGACTCCACCGGCATCGACAGGCACTTGACCCGAAAAATCGGAGAATAAATGCATATTCATTACGCTTTTTCAAGCGACGGCCTCCGGGACGGCTGCTGCAGCCCGACATTAGCCGCAGCCATGCAAACGCGAACCAGCGGAACAGCGATTTTTTTTTATTCCGGTGCGTCATGTTCTATAAGCCTTCGACTTTGGCAAACGATGAGCGACGAAAGGGGGAATGATATGAGGGGAAAGGGGAGGGTCATTTAACTGATCCCGTAACCCACCCTTTTCCCGATCGCCCGGGCGCATCAATCCCGGGGGTTCAGCGTTTGCAACGGCAAAAGATTTGGTTTATCTGTTCGGGTTTCGCGATGGACGCGATGAATTATTGTTATTAAAGCTGCAGCGCAAAATGCGAACGCCGTGTACGCCACGGAACGGGCGCGGAAGATCAATCAGGATAACGGCAAAACATATGTCGATGGAGCACCGCGACTTATTTGCATTCTTCCAATCCCCACCCCCACCCCAATCGATTCCCGTTTCATCCAAGAGCGAGAGAGAGGGAGACACCTTTCGGACATGTTCCGCATGGAGCCCACAGAGCGTTGCGTTGCACTTTCAATGCATTCCCGGGCGAGAGGGAGGGATGCACCAGGGGCCACCGAACCGGGAGGGTTTTTAGTTTCCTTCCAAAGTCCTTCCAAAGTTGGTCGCTCGAGGCACTGCGCAATGGGGAGGACGGGTGCTGCTGATCCTTGGGCCGGTGCTGGATCGGCACCGGCCAAGGCGCAGAACGGGGGGGACCGATTTCTTTCTTCAGATTACAACAATCAGTCAAAAATTTTTGCATTTATTTATCACTCCCATCAACGCCGGCCGCCTGCTCGCCTTCTGGCCGATCGCTTGACAGATTGACTGAGAATGAGCTCCGGGACCGGCCCCATGATGGACCTTCCATCATGCTGCTGTCCCGTTCTCTCTCTCTCTCTCCGACTGCGTGCGCACACAGCTGACATTATTTATCTGCATATTTGTTTTTAACCGTACGTGCGCAGAGATTTGGCAGAGCGGGCCCAGGAGACAAAAAACCGCCCGAGAGGATAAATCAAATCCCGAGTGTCCCCGTGCAGGTAGGAAGTTGGGACCGAAGGAGAGCGCTCGAATGTGGCTCTCCGACTGCATACGCTTCACCGCGAGCGTTTCCGCTGATAACTCATGCGGACGGTGAATTAACGTCACGCCGAAGCGTAATGGGGACACATGGGTTTAATGCAGGCATGATTTGGAAATGATTAAAACAGCGACGGATTAAAAAGGGTAGCGCATGCGGGTAGAACGCAAAGCAGCACAAGAAGCTCAGAACGTGCCCTTTCGGTGGTGTGCGTGTGCCTGTTTTCTTCCTTCCCGTTGATGGCTCCCGTTTCCTTCTAGCTCTGCCGGTCGGCAAAAGGTGAAATACGGCCAAAATTATCTAAAAGCTTCCTCGCGTTCATAAATTTGGGGCTTGAGTCATTGTGGTCGAGGTACGCCCGGGTTCAGCGCTTACGGCACGTTTTCAGCGCTGAGAACCGTGGTGATCGACTCGTTCGGTCGGATGCTCCCGACATTGGGAGGAGAGCCCCTGTGCGACAGCACCGTGACACGGTTATGAAAATCTGAAAAACTGGTTCACTTCTTCACGCTCCTCCTTCGACCCACCGGCTCTATTGCGGTGCGGACCGACTGTGGAATGTTTTTATGATACCTCTCGTCGAGGGTTTATATTTTTGTTTACACTCTTCCCATTCGAATCTTGTTGCTTTTTATTAGTCAACAGACGCGTTCTGGTGCTGGTGTGCGAGAAGCTTTCGGACCACGAGGGGGGATAATTTTTGAAGAGACGTTTCGGACGTATTCTAATTCCATAAAACTGGTACCCGGGTCCCAATGGCATCTATCTCGCCATCGTCGTCGTCGGCGACGTCGTTTTCGGTCCCTCCATTGCGTTGCATTCGTTCTTGAATGGGTTTATCGGGACCAAATCTGAAAATTTATGAAATTCACTACCAGTGTCATCTAAGCCGTGCCTCGTTGCGGGTGTGACGGGATCGGGCCGGGGCCGAGGGATCGCTTTGCAGCGTACGCTTCGCTCGGGAGATTAGGATACCAATTCGAGAACCCGACACAGTCCGCGACAGTCCATCTCCATAGTGCGCCCCAAGCAACGAAAGAAAGGAGAGAAAGACACCAATGCAAGACGAGCACGGCGCAGCAAGCGCAGAAGCGACAGACCGCGGGAGTGGTCGGCAAACGGCGAAAGACCTCAGCCGTCAGATGAAAGAACGGAGCGAAACCTCCCGAAACGGAAACCGAAAGCCGAAAGCAAATCAAATTGTCTTGAAAGCAAGACCGGCACCGAATGGAATCGAATCGTCGCCATAAATAATACTCATCGAAATCGCGCTCCGACTGCGTGCGCACACAGCTGACATTATTTATCTGCATATTTGTTTTTAACCGTACGTGCGCAGAGATTTGGCAGAGCGGGCCCAGGAGACAAAAAACCGCCCGAGAGGATAAATCAAATCCCGAGTGTCCCCGTGCAGGTAGGAAGTTGGGACCGAAGGAGAGCGCTCGAATGTGGCTCTCCGACTGCATACGCTTCACCGCGAGCGTTTCCGCTGATAACTCATGCGGACGGTGAATTAACGTCACGCCGAAGCGTAATGGGGACACATGGGTTTAATGCAGGCATGATTTGGAAATGATTAAAACAGCGACGGATTAAAAAGGGTAGCGCATGCTGGTAGAACGCAAAGCAGCACAAGAAGCTCAGAACGTGCCCTTTCGGTGGTGTGCGTGTGCCTGTTTTCTTCCTTCCCGTTGATGGCTCCCGTTTCCTTCTAGCTCTGCCGGTCGGCAAAAGGTGAAATACGGCCAAAATTATCTAAAAGCTTCCTCGCGTTCATAAATTTGGGGCTTGAGTCATTGTGGTCGAGGTACGCCCGGGTTCAGCGCTTACGGCACGTTTTCAGCGCTGAGAACCGTGGTGATCGACTCGTTCGGTCGGATGCTCCCGACATTGGGAGGAGAGCCCCTGTGCGACAGCACCGTGACACGGTTATGAAAATCTGAAAAACTGGTTCACTTCTTCACGCTCCTCCTTCTAATTTTAACGAAAAGGTCAGACCCATGTCTCCATAACGAACTCGATCAAAACCGAATTATTATATTATATTATTATATTATTTATTTACATTTGTTCGTCTCAAGGGCTTTACAAAGTAAAAAAAACGCAACTTAGAACTAAACACGAGCTTAAAAATTAACCACAAAAACACAACATTAGGAAGTGGAAGACAAGAGGTGGGAACGGAAACACGCAAATGATACATTATGAAAAACGTGTGCGGTGTAAGGGGATGAGAAGAGGGGGACGCACACGGAAACGGTGGGAAGGGATATAAAAAGGAAAAGGAAAAGAAAAGAAAAAGGAAGTGGAGGATGTTGGCTACAAACAGACTGCGAGCCTGGCAATGACGAACTTTCATCTTAGTGTTGGTTTGAAATGGAACAATTTCAAAACTTATCCTATCAACAATGAATTTAGAGACATTAAAATAGTACTGGACTCAAAATACTGCCTATGGAACATTTCTAACGTCAATATGGCACTAAGAACATGTTAAAACTTTAATTTGTTTGCCTCTGACAGATCAAGAATGGCAATTTTTTTTTCAAAAATGTCAAACTTTCCAACTACTGATGACAACCAGCTGTCATCCGGCTTTTGCCACAACAATCTCCAAAAGCGCATCTCCCGGCCGATTCCCACCATAAATAATACTCATCGAAATCGCGCTCCGACTGCGTGCGCACACAGCTGACATTATTTATCTGCATATTTGTTTTTAACCGTACGTGCGCAGAGATTTGGCAGAGCGGGCCCAGGAGACAAAAAACCGCCCGAGAGGATAAATCAAATCCCGAGTGTCCCCGTGCAGGTAGGAAGTTGGGACCGAAGGAGAGCGCTCGAATGTGGCTCTCCGACTGCATACGCTTCACCGCGAGCGTTTCCGCTGATAACTCATGCGGACGGTGAATTAACGTCACGCCGAAGCGTAATGGGGATCCGACGACCGGCAGACGAACTCATTTTCGGTTAAATTATTATTTAATTTTCAAATGAAAGATTATCATCGGCCCTCCTGCCCGGCCGGCCGGCTGGGAGGATGGGCCGTTTTTCTGCACACTTAGAACGCGGCGCGCGCTTCTGTAAGATATTACACGCCGCACGGCAACCGCTAACGAAATGCATCATTACAGGGTCATAAAAAGGAGCGTGGCACGCGGCGGACAGGAAAAAAAAACAACGGAAACATAACCGAAGTAACAACAGCAAAAACGGAGGTTGAAGTTGAGAGCCGGATGATTTTATGACCCATCGTGGTGGGTTTTTGCGTTGGATTGTTTTTTTTTCCTTTAACCAAGTTCTGATTTTTGTCTCGTAACTCAACCACTTTTTCCGAGCAAACGACCTGATCTGGTGCTTTCAATTAGTCGGATAGTGAATTATGGTACGATTTAGCCGCTTCACACCCTTTTGATTGATGTCCACGTTGAAAATTGACGTTTCTTACCCGGTGCAAAGAAACAAACAAATGAGCGCGCGTTATAATTCAATAAGCGACGAACCTCGATTCAATTTGCAATCCGCAAACGCGGGCGGCATTCGCCCGGCAACGCGCCGCGCGCTCTAATCGCGCGCCCGGCTGATTATCACACTTAATGCCAGTGTGTCATCACCAGACCCTAGGCTTGGCTTGGCCCACCCCACCCGACACCAAACTTCTGTCACTTAAACCGAAACTAATCACCTGCTATTAACAAATTAACGATCACTAAACCCATTCATTATCGCACACCCGACATGAAGCGCGACGTGGAACCAGGGCGAGCGCGCGCGCGCGAGCGCGTAGCGGTGCGTAGCGCACAAAGAAGAGCAAGAAGAGCTGTGTGGTGCTCCCAAACGCCCGAAAAGAATGAAACGGGAAGAAAACACTCCGCTCACCGGACGATCCGATCCGGAGCGATGATTTGTATATACGGGCGAGTGTGTGCGTGTGTGTGTGTCCGGCCATTTGTGAACGGCCGATCGATGATCACCGGGGTGTTTTGTTCGAAGGGGGGAAGCCTCAAAGCCCAAGAAAACGCTTGGCTGGCGAGGAAAACGGTTAATTTCCCTTCGCGTTCCGTGCTTCGCTCGCCATCGTCCATCGTTCGGGCCGCTTCGTACGCTTCTAATCAGCAATGATCCACCTTTATTTCTACCCCCGAGAATCCCACCCCTCTTTCTCGCCTCCCCCTACCCCAAAAGGTTGCTGTGAGGTTAGAACTAGAGGCGCGCGCGCGCGCTCACCCGTCTCTCGTACGAAAGGCAGCAGAACGAAAGGCGCTTACGGAATCGAGATCGCAAGGGCGTGTTGTTTTGTACCGAATCACCACCATCACCACCATCACCAACACCACCGAAGGATGGACGGAACGGACAGAGCTAGAAATGAAAACATCAATTTGGTATAAACAAAACGAAAGCCCAGAGAATCGTTAGAGAGGCCAATTACGATCTACACCTTCTGCTTCCGATTCCGTGCCGAGGCGCGGCGAAGGAACGCGCCGTGTGCCGCGCTCACCTATCCCGACGTGGACGGCACGGCGCGGTTGCGGTGAAGGGCCCGCGTGTTCTAAGACATCAATTATATCATTCCGAAATAAATGGTAAATTGTATGTTATTATTTAAATTTCATCAAATATTGAGCGAATTCGTTTGTGGTACGGTCTTCCCGAGAAGACACACACACACACATGCATACGTTCACCCTTCTCCAAAAGGGACCTCGGTCGGCGAGGGGCATTAATAACGTTACGCTTAGCTGGGCTTTAACGCGCTCGCAATAAATATTTATTTGATGATGTATTACGGGAATGCTTGACAAAATGGCTCGGGCGCAGGGAGTAGACTATCTCTGGCGGTTGATCTTAGCTTCGGATTGCGCCGGATGAATGGGTCTGATATTGAAACATTGTTGCGTTGGGCTTACGTTTTATGGGCTTGAGTTTGAAAACTTGACGAGTAATTTCGGGCAGGGGTAACCGTCGCACCCAGACACATTTGATGGAGTTGTCAACGCGATGGTTTATGACGTGGCTCGGAATGGGGCTCGATCGATCTATTTCTGAAGGGAACCAAATAACACATTAATTTAATGCTGTGTTTATAATTTGAACTGCGCATGAAATGATTCTAGCGTTCGATAACACTACATCGGTTCGTGACTAGTGTACATTAAGTCAACATAAAGGGATGGTTTGGTTTGCGACACAAGCATTCCGGAACAAAAAAAAAGGTAAACGACGAACCCCTGAAACGCTCGATGGCGGCGTAAGAAATCGGCTGGACGTTTGCACATACCTGACAGTGAATCAAAACGATCGAACCGCAACAGCAATTACTTATTCACCGAGGGAGCGGTGTGGTATTTGTGCAACAACAAAAAAACCTTCGCCTTGCTTGAATGGAGTGATTTCTGTGTTTTTTTTTGCTGCTGCCACCTTAAATCGTTGCCGATCGGAATCGTCATTTGATTTTGAGTTTGCGGTTTTCGGTTTTTGAACTGCCACTCGCTCACTGCACCGGTGCAATCTGACGCAGCTGCACCCGCTACTTACCTTTAGCGTCGCGCTTGGGCAAAGCGCACCAACACACCTACAGCAAAAAGGGGAAACAAATCTTCCGTGTGGCAAACGAGCGTCGCTAATCGACGTGGCGGTTTGCGCTGTGGCGCTGTGTTTCACAGTCAATTTGCCGATGGTTGTCAGATCGGACGGCTTAATTTGTATGATTGAATTTGTGTTTCTTTCGAGCTGGACGGGGCGACGTTGTGGGTTGTGGGGGGCTTAAGACAAAAAGCGCCTTTTGCGCACTGCCAGTGCTCGGTCGGGTTGCATTGTGTGGAGGTGGGTGGCTGTGATGGGGGTCTGATTGCACGTAACTTGATCCTAGCTGGAGCCCGGAGGAGTGGGAAGCTTGATTGCCACCGTAGAGCCGTGTCTGCCGTCTGTGCCGGGCCCGGATTCGGGCAACAAAGTATCCACCGTGCGCGCGATCGATGGCCGTGGAGATGGAGACTAATGGTAATCCTGTCTAGCGTTAGTGGATACCGGTTTCGGGAGATTTCGGTAGCAGCAGGACGTCCGAGGTTCCGGGCGTTCCAGGAAGCCGAGAAGCGTCCGGCTCGGGTTGGTTGCTGTTGCAGCTCGGAAGCAGCTTTGGAAGCTCCGCCCGTGGCGGGTGTGAAGTAAGTCATACGGAAATTTGACAAATTGAATGTGTTGCGTGCGGTGGAATGGATGGGAAGGGAACACAATTTCGCATAAGCGAGTGAGTTAGCGAGCAAGTCGGTGATTGGTTTTTTGTTTAGGGAGTACATACGAAGAACTTGACATTTGAATTTCTATGTTTTGGAAAGCTTTTTGGAATCTTTGTTTGATTGAAGTTAAACAAAATGCCCATTTGGCCGGTTGACCGTTCGCCTCTCGGTTCAGGTCTTGCCGGACCAGCCACACTGATCGCCGATCGCCCAATGGGTAATATTTTAATTTTTATGACTCAATTATCGACTCCTGCTCGCACCGGTCCGGTGAATGGTGGGATGGACGGGAGCCGACGGCCGCCCGTATCCTCGGAAACGCATTCGCAATCCGAAGATGCAGGCGAATGATAATGCAATCACGTTTCCAACACTTGTTTCGAACCGGACCCGGGCGGGCGGGAGGTGGGTTTCGCTTGGGATGAGCCGCGCCCCAGCTCGTGCCAGCTGCTCCCACCATTTGAATGGCGATGCCATGTGGAACTGCATGAGTTTTGCAACCGGATTCTGATCGGGGGCCCGTGCGCAGGTTGACGATCAGAGAGCGTGTGTGAATGAGAGAGTTAGAGGAGATAGAGAGGAAGACGGAGAATGATAAGAGGATATGAGACATTTTGGAGAAAGGATGGAGTCGAAAGAAGAGAAGCCAACGAAGCGGTCGATCAGTGCGGAAAAACGTGAATAAAAGTATCCTTTAGAAAATCAACACTTTACATATATTTAACCAATTTTATATAATTTCATTACTTCAGCGGATATGTCTCTTCCTAGAGTCTGGTTGAAGACAACAGAATGGTGATCAATATTAAGAAACAATGATCATCGCCTATATTGTATGACTTATGACTTCAATAATAGTATAAAGCTCTTGGCACATTTCTCTACCTTATTGCAAATCATTGAATGTGTAGTTTATTGAAGAATGTCACAATGCCCATTAGTTAGCTTCATCGTAAAACGTATCTAAACGAAACTAAGATAAATACAACACCACTTAATCCGACCAGCCGCCCTCGTCGTCCATTTCAATATTCCCTCGCTGCCGCACACGGCAGCGACGACGACGACGACGACACCAAATGCCATACGCCATACCGATACCGATATTCACTTGCTCGCGCAGAAGCTACACATTCTTTGGTAATATTTTAATTTTTATGACTCAATTATCGACTCCTGCTCGCACCGGTCCGGTGAATGGTGGGATGGACGGGAGCCGATTCGACAGCTGAAACAGTCGGCGGAGGGATGGATGGAAATTGCTTGACCGTTTTGAGCCGTTTGTCTATCGTTGCGTGTTGAAATAGGAGAAAGTATGGATGAATTGTTTGGAGAAAAGTGCAACGGTGTTAAGGTGACGATCGTTGGTAACATCATAAAAGTAAGACAATGCGCTGAAGCACACTTCCGGTGCGCCCACTGATGATAATTAGCTGGGTGAATAGGCAAATGTTCCCGGTGAGGGGGTTTTGTTTATTCTCAGCTCAGTTTCGTTGTAGTTGTGAAGGTGTATGGATGATTTTGAGCCGCGTTTAGAAATGTTACATATCTGAATACATGAACTTCAATGATACAGAATGATATAAGATGTTTTACTCATGTTCAGGAAAACAATGAAAAAGATGTTTCTAATCTCAATTTTATATCCAATGAGAGAATTAACCTCTTAGATGAAATATTGAAATGTTTTAAAGTATATTAGTATGTTTCAGAGTCTAAAGCATTTTGGTTTAGAAACACAAGTCGCTTAAATAAACAATATCAGATCACACTTGTTATGGTGGATTCATTAACTAATAAACTGTTTCGAAGCTTTTAGGATTGTTTTTGTAAATCTGTTGAATATTCGAAGTTTATTGTTTCAAGACATTTAAGGATTCAATAGATTTTGCTATCGGTTTTTGTAGTGATGTTCATTTTTCTAAAATATATATGCAAACATCGCTCGCGATGTTAGAAAGGGAGGACTATCGAAGGAGACATCGTGCGCAGGTTGACGATCAGAGAGCGTGTGTGAATGAGAGAGTTAGAGGAGATAGAGAGGAAGACGGAGAATGATAAGCCCCAGGCGTGCGTTGCTCTTCCGGCGGTGGAGAGACAATATCGACGGAAAAACAGAGTCATCATCATCTGCCCGCCTTCGGTCCTCCATTTGCTGCATCGATGCACATTGCGTTAGCAGCCCGAATTGGGTGTAAATTGAATTAGAAGCGGACCGTCCACACCTCTGCAGCTGTTGGGTCGGTCGGTCTTGCGGAGTAGCGATTAGTAGAGTTGGTTTTGAAGAACGTCGCGCCGGAAGGTTTCTCTTCGCCGAGGGATGGTAGCTGGGGCAAACGCAAAGCGACAGCTGTCGAGCGTGTACCGCTCGAGCGCGTCGTTGCATGAAGCTCGTACATCGACAGCTGAAACAGTCGGCGGAGGGATGGATGGAAATTGCTTGACCGTTTTGAGCCGTTTGTCTATCGTTGCGTGTTGAGCGGCAGCGGCAGCAGTGCATAAAACGACAGAATATTTATGTGCGGCACCATTCGATTCCCAATCAGTTAGCGCAAGCAATTAAACGCGAATGCAAAAGTCTCTTCACCGCTGGCCTTCAGCTGTCTCCGGTGGGATTGAAACGTCCCCGGTTGAATGATTTGAGGTGGAAAGAAGTGCAAGAGAACGAGATTTATGAGGGAAATCTTTTTCTAAACGATCGTTTTGATAGCTATTATTATACGCTTGATGTTAATTAGGATTATTGCTGCTAGCATTTGATTGAGAAATGATCAAGACAATAGAAATTTCATTTATGAAGTTCATAACCCATTTTTTATTTGATTTACATTTCGATATTCAGAAAGAGAGAATACAAAGTTATTATTCATGCTGCCGAGGTCCTCGTGAGTCGAGTGTGCTCCAGTGCTTCAACCCGGGCCATCTATCAAATGCTCGATTTGCGAACCTTCCTCCCTCCAACCGGCACCTTCTCCATCCGGGGGTTGCATGCCTCAGCGCCTGGACCGTTTTAAGCCGGCACGGAATGCTGCTCCTTCCGTATGGGGTGAAAATAGTGTGCCTTTGCCGGCCGGGCTAGCATTTCCGTGCGACTTAGTGTTTGCGATCGCCTTATTGTTGTTATTATTACCAGTGGAAGGTGTTTTTTTTCTTTCGTTCGTTTCGCCGGTTTTGTTTCGCAGCTCGAACACCCAACACTACGGCCCGGCAACGCACCGAGCAGCGCAAACATTTGTCAACCCGTGCGTCGTCCCACCGCGGGCCGCGTTCTGCATTCGGTTTGGCAGAACTGGCCGGGAAGAATTACATACGAAGAACTTGACATTTGAATTTCTATGTTTTGGAAAGCTTTTTGGAATCTTTGTTTGATTGAAGTTAAACAAAATTGTGCTCTGATGTATTCAATGTTTTATTTGAAATTTAAAATTAAATTTTAGCTTGAAATTTACAACTGAATTTGGTTTTCTACTATAGCTCTCATTAAATGTTAAACAATATCTCAAGGCCTTGAACATACCGTCTTAAAACTTAGTGTTGAGCTTTAGAGCTATAAAATAATGCAGACTTTATTCTTAATGTCAACATAGCGTTTGTAAGAGTGTTGCTTCATCAAGTCAGGACTATTTAATGGAATTAAAATACAAAATCTTCGAAAAAATTAGACTCAAAGAAGGCTATATCTCATCGAAGCTAGAATTTCAGGCAATCCAGTTATACTAATTCATAATATTTTAGTACTGTCGTAAAGTTAAACTGCGATTATAAATGTGGTAGGACTGGAGAGCATATTTTACGAACATCCTTACATAAATAGTCAAGAAGAATCGTTATCTCCATTAAATGGTGTCATTTTGAAACTGAGGAAATGTATCAGACATTTGTTAGATATTTTAGCGAATCATTAGCAATTTAATGATTTCAATAAGGGTTTTCTGATGAAGAGATTTGAAATTGAATATTGAATCTTGATACCAGAAATATGGTAGAACTGGAGAGCATATTTTACGAAATCCATCACAAGCATAATCAAAACGAATCGTTAACTTTATTGATTGGTATCATTTTGTTATAGAAAAAATAGATGAAACCTTTACATATAAAAATTCGTATCTTTTTTGTGTCACACATGTGCAAATCACACAGGGGATGGAGTACTTCATACTTTCAAAAGCACATCACAATCACCCTTACAGTTTCTTTTTTCGCTCGTGAATACGTCGCGCGATCGATAGCACTAACGCATAACGCAGTGCGCGTGTGGACCCTCTCAACGTGTTAATGGTCATTTATTACACTCCGAAACGCTCAATACGTCTATAATTTGCGCTTCCCGGTCCTGAAGCTATACTTTGTTTCCACCGCTCGCCCGCTCCACCCAGCGCGCCCGGTGCGTGTCTTCCGATTCCTGGCAAATCCTCGATCACTTAATCATGCTGCCGAGGTCCTCGTGAGTCGAGTGTGCTCCAGTGCTTCAACCCGGGCCATCTATCAAATGCTCGATTTGCGAACCTATCCTGTCTAGCGTTAGTGGATACCGGTTTCGGGAGATTTCGGTAGCAGCAGGACGTCCGAGGTTCCGGGCGTTCCAGGAAACCGAGAAGCGTCCGGCTCGGGTTGGTTGCTGTTGCAGCTCGGAAGCTTTGGAAGCTCCACCCGTGGCGGGTGTGAAGTAAGTCATACGGAAATTTGACAAATTTAATGTGTTTCGTCCGGTGGAATGGATGAGAAGAGAACACAATTTCGCATAAGCGAGTGAGTTTGCGAGAAAGTCGGTGATTGTTTTTTTTAGGGAGGACATACGAAGAACTTGACATTTGAATTTCTATGTTTTGGAAAGCTTTTTGGAATCTTTGTTTGATTGAAGTTAAACAAAATTGTGCTCTGATGTATTCAATGTTTTATTTGAAATTTAAAATTAAATTTTAGCTTGAAATTTACAACTGAATTTGGTTTAAATGATTCTAGCGTTCGATAACACTACATCGGTTCGTGACTAGTGTACATTAAGTCAACATAAAGGGATGGTTTGGTTTGCGACACAAGCATTCCGGAACAAAAAAAAAGGTAAACGACGAACCCCTGGAACGCTCGACGGCGGCGTAAGAAATCGGCTGGACGTTTGCACATACCTGACAGTGAATCAAAACGATCGAACCGCAACAGCAATTACTTATTCACCGAGGGAGCGGTGTGGTATTTGTGCAACAACAAAAAAACCTTCGCCTTGCTTGAATGGAGTGATTTCTGTGTTTTTTTTGCTGCTGCCACCTTAAATCGTTGCCGATCGGAATCGTCATTTGATTTTGAGTTTGCGGTTTTCGGTTTTTGAATCCGGGGGTTGCATGCCTCAGCGCCTGGACCGTTTTAAGCCGGCACGGAATGCTGCTCCTTCCGTATGGGGTGAAAATAGTGTGCCTTTGCCGGCCGGGCTAGCATTTCCGTTCTACTTAGTGTTTGCGATCGCCTTATTGTTGTTATTATTACCAGTGGAAGGTGTTTTTTTTTCTTTCGTTCGTTTCGCCGGTTTTGTTTCGCAGCTCGAACACCCAACACTACGGCCCGGCAACGCACCGAGCAGCGCAAACATTTGTCAACCCGTGCGTCGTCCCACCGCGGGCCGCGTTCTGCATTCGGTTTGGCAGAACTGGCCGGGAAGAATGTTCCTGCGGTGCGCTGGCAGGGCATCAGGTGTTAAAACAGCGTGGCAGGGGGAGATAAATCAAGCTCGTTATTTATCGCTGTTAATTTGAATAATAAAATTAAGTTGTTAAAACATTACTTTTGTTGAGTACCTCCCGGGATCCCGGTCCCGGTCCGCGAGCTAAAGTGACGATTGCGGGGAGGGTGGAAGAAATAATCAGCCAGCACGGGAGAATGCAGCCGTCGCGGCCGTGGGAAGAAGCTGGCGGATCGCGAGCGAAAATGAAGCACAAACCAAACAAGAAAAATTTTATAAATATTTACCTCCGTCGCGGTGGATGCGAGTGCACGAGGGGGTGGAGTTCGGTGGGAGACGTTCATTACCGTTCGCGAGGTGCCGTGCGAGATTCTAGGACTGAGCGGCACGGCAGCGGCAGCGGCAGCAGTGCATAAAACGACAGAATATTTATGTGCGGCACCATTCGATTCCCAATCAGTTAGCGCAAGCAATTGAACGCGAATGCAAAAGTCTCTTCACCGCTGGCCTTCAGCTGTCTCCGGTGGGATTGAAACGTCCACGGTTGAATGATTTGAGGTGGAAAGGAGTGAAAGAGAACGAGATTTATGAGGGAAATCTTTTTCTAAACGATCGTTTTGATAGCTATTATTATACGCTTGAAGTTAATTAGGATTATTGCTGCTAGCATTTGATTGAGAAATGATCAAGACAATAGACATTTCATTTATGAAGTTCATAACCCATTTTTTATTTGATTTACATTTCGATATTCAGAAAGAGAGAATACAAAGTTATTATTTAGACTATAAAATGATAGACACTCCACAGCATTTTTCTTCAACATTGTAATTAGTAATATAAATTTCATCTAACCAATAAATAAAATAATAAAACTTCCTTTTTCTCATACTTCAGCCGCCAATCGATTGCATCTAATCGACTGTCACATCTTTGTTTTGACACAACAAATCATCTAATGCATCGCGCTGCAACACATTCACTCTCCTTAGGCTGTAAAAATACAACCCCAGGCGTGCGTTGCTCTTCCGGCGGTGGAGAGACAATATCGACGGAAAAACAGAGTCATCATCATCTGCCCGCCTTCGGCCCTCCATTTGCTGCATCGCTGCACGTTGCGTTAGCAGCCCGAATTGGGTGTAAATTGAATTAGAAGCGGACCGTCCACACCTCTGCAGCTGTTGGGTCGGTCGGGCTTGCGGAGTAGCGATTAGTAGAGTTGGTTTTGAAGAACGTCGCGCCGGAAGGTTTATCTTCGCGGAGGGATGGTAGCTGGGGCAAACGCAAAGCGACAGCTGTCGAGCGTGTACTGCTCGAGCGCGTCGTTGCATGAAGCTCGTACTTCTCGGTTCAGGTCTTGCCGGACCAGCCACACTGATCGCCGATCGCCCAATGGGTAATATTTTAATTTTTATGACTCAATTATCGACTCCTGCTCGCACCGGTCCGGTGAATGGTGGGATGGACGGGAGCCGACGGCCGCCCGTATCCTCGGAAACGCATTCGCAATCCGAAGATGCAGGCGAATGATAATGCAATCACGTTTCCAACACTTGTTTCGAACCGGACCCGGGCGGGCGGGAGGTGGGTTTCGCTTGGGATGAGCCGCGCCCCAGCTCGTGCCAGCTGCTCCCACCATTTGAATGGCGATGCCATGTGGAACTGCATGAGTTTTGCAACCGGATTCTGATCGGGGGCCCATTTGGCCGGTTGACCGTTCGCCTCTCGGTTCAGGTCTTGCCGGACCAGCCACACTGATCGCCGATCGCCCAATGGGTAATATTTTAATTTTTATGACTCAATTATCGACTCCTGCTCGCACCGGTCCGGTGAATGGTGGGATGGACGGGAGCCGACGGCCGCCCGTATCCTCGGAAACGCATTCGCAATCCGAAGATGCAGGCGAATGATAATGCAATCACGTTTCCAACACTTGTTTCGAACCGGACCCGGGCGGGCGGGAGGTGGGTTTCGCTTGGGATGAGCCGCGCCCCAGCTCGTGCCAGCTGCTCCCACCATTTGAATGGCGATGCCATGTGGAACTGCATGAGTTTTGCAACCGGATTCTGATCGGGGGCCCATTTGGCCGGTTGACCGTTCGCCTCTCGGTTCAGGTCTTGCCGGACCAGCCACACTGATCGCCGATCGCCCAATGGGTAATATTTTAATTTTTATGACTCAATTATCGACTCCTGCTCGCACCGGTCCGGTGAATGGTGGGATGGACGGGAGCCGACGGCCGCCCGTATCCTCGGAAACGCATTCGCAATCCGAAGATGCAGGCGAATGATAATGCAATCACGTTTCCAACACTTGTTTCGAACCGGACCCGGGCGGGCGGGAGGTGGGTTTCGCTTGGGATGAGCCGCGCCCCAGCTCGTGCCAGCTGCTCCCACCATTTGAATGGCGATGCCATGTGGAACTGCATGAGTTTTGCAACCGGATTCTGATCGGGGGCCCATTTGGCCGGTTGACCGTTCGCCTCTCGGTTCAGGTCTTGCCGGACCAGCCACACTGATCGCCGATCGCCCAATGGGTAATATTTTAATTTTTATGACTCAATTATCGACTCCTGCTCGCACCGGTCCGGTGAATGGTGGGATGGACGGGAGCCGACGGCCGCCCGTATCCTCGGAAACGCATTCGCAATCCGAAGATGCAGGCGAATGATAATGCAATCGCGTTTCCAACACTTGTTTCGAACCGGACCCGGGCGGGCGGGAGGTGGGTTTCGCTTGGGATGAGCCGGGCCGGGTTCGCTGTCCACTCGCGCCCCAGCCCGTGCCAGCTGCTCCCACCATTTGAATGGCGATGCCATGTGGAACTGCATGAGTTTTGCAACCGGATTCTGATCGGGGGCCCATTTGGCCGGTTGACCGTTCGCCTCTCGGTTCAGGTCTTGCCGGACCAGCCACACTGATCGCCGATCGCCCAATGGGTGGTAATGGACCTGGTCTGCGTCTGTGTGCATCGGGGCGGTTATACCCGTTGATCCGATCGCGCACCACCGCGTGTGTGCCACTCGCGGAAGATCACATTCCAGCTTTTCCCTTTACACACACGCTCACATTTACGAGTGTGTGCGAGCGCAGGGTGTTGCTGGAATCCGATCGACCGGGCAAGACTTCCTGCCGTCCTCTCTGGCGGATGATGATGGTGCTGATGATGATGTGGGGTCCTGTTTTACGCGTGGATATTACCTGATTATCTTGTCGTATCGCGTCGCTGCGCAATCGTATCGCCCGTGAGACAAAGTGCATGGTAGCTAGATTTGAATTTGAATATTTCCTCAGACAAACAGGTCGGATGTGGGTTCGTCGTCAGCCAACCAACCAACGCACCGAAGTCGCCATAATTTTCTGCACGACCGCTACGCACCTTAGCAAGTTGCGCTGGGAACGGGCGGGTACATAAAATGGCAAATTAATTTACATACCTTACGATTGTTTGACTGATCATAGCACAATTTTGCAGGCGAGGTTCTTATGCACCCTTCCCGGGTCTGTCCCCGCACGTCGACGCTCGCTCCACGTCGCGCAGGATGGCTTAAGTGTCTTTCACGGACCACACCACAAGTGGCCCCCGGGGAGTCAACCGTGCGAGTGCATGCCGGTGCGATCGGACGCCATTTTCTCTTCGTGTGGGCATTTTTACACGAGCCCGATGCACCGGGCGAACGTGGCGAGGGAGCGTGGTGGGGTTGTATGTGCTGGTGTTCCGTTTTTTTTTGTTGCAAACAACCGTTAATATCGACACTTACCGTGTTCCGTTGCTCCGGCTTCACAAAATGGCGCCGTTGATGATCGGAGCGCGATGACGGTTTCGCATGCATTGTATAAGTCTTTTGTAGCGCGAATGGGGATGATGGTCTTTTGTAAGAATGTGTTTCAACCAGCGTACTTTTCTTATAAGTGCGTCACACACATTTAAGAACTGATCATTGGCTATACGTTGTTTTTTTAATTATTTTTGTTTCGTTTATATGTTCTAGAGGGTGATTTGGAGAGAAGTTCCACACTTGTATTTAGTTTAGGTTCAAATCGTTTATTGTTAAATAAACAGTTTTTTTTTATTCGTTCGATAGTTCATAGTATTAGTCAATTTATGCATACACAACAATACAAAAATGTGAAAATTACAATACATGAATATCATGAAGCGATCGTCAGAAATGTTCTTGCATTGATTGGACTAGAATGATCTGCGCCAAATATATGTTTAGTGTAGTTGTGCTGTCTTGCTGTTTTGATGATCACATGATGAGTCAAAATACTATTTACGATAATGAATTCAAACACAACTAGTTCTTAAAACCGTCGTTACAACGCAAGGAATTGATAGATAAGTTTGAATTATGTGACAAAGTAGAATAGAAAAAAATGTGAAAAATGTTTTTTTAAATGAATTTTTACTTACTTCATAAAAATGATGGTGAAGTAGCTTGAATGCTTATAACTTAATATGAGAACAAACAAACATGAGATAATACACAATAATGCAAACAGAAGAAACACACTTATTAAGACTACCTTGAAATAATTCACTTCAGAACAGAAGAAGAATTTAACAGGACAGGAAAACAAAAGCAAGCGCGAAAAAAAAAATGCACGTGAGCCTCGATGGAAAATAATAACGCCGGTGGACGGCGGTGGCTGGAAATGTATATGCCACCACCGATAATTATGGTGTGGACGGTGCACGGCCACCGGCCGTCCGGTGTCGCCATGTTGTGAAAGGAAGCCCGCACCACTTCCGTTTCGTCGATCGACGGCGGCGAGCTGCCATCATCATAATGATTCGGAGCGGTGTGTGTGTGTGTGAGTGTGCGCCCGATCGCAGTTCCTTCGACCGTGACACAAAAGAGAGCCCGTGAAAGAGCAAACAAATGGCAGGTCTTCAACCGAACCGAAGAGCATTCCTTTTTTGCATACAATGTTATCTACACGCGCACCGGCGTTTGCTTCTGCGATTCGCGGTTTGCCCTGGGAGGTAGCATAGAATACATAAAAGAAAGATTAAACACACACACACGCAGAGAGAGACACTCTACCGGTACTTTCCTCTCATTACCGAAACATGTGTACATGTCAAGGGCCGGCTCGGTTCGTCATTCGTCCGTTCGTCGGGCGTCCGTCCTTCTCGATTTCCCACATGCTCCATCATCATTGGCTTCCCCCCTCCCCCTCCCCATCGTAAATCGCTTCGATCAAAAATTCTGCATGCACACATGCACACGGTGCGAGCGTGTGATCGTTTCGAGTGAGAGCAAACACCGAGAAGGTGAAGCTTTTCATTTTACATGGGGGGGGGGAGATGCACACGGGACTTGTGAAATTTCACACTTTTGCCTTTTGTCTGTTTGAACTGTTTGAAGCCTAGCCTAACCGAAAACGACGGGCAAAGCCGTCGTCCATCGCACCCATGTGTCGATTCCGGCTGTTGTTGCTTGTTGACGGAATTCTTTAAATGGTGTGATTAGCCCGTGAGCCCTTGAGCGTGGCAGCGTGCTCGACTTAGAGCAACGGTGGCCCATTATCATCGGAATCGGCCGGCAGAATGGCTTTGTTTTGCGTGGCGCACAGACACTGAATATCATGAAGCGATCGTCAGAAATGTTCTTGCATTGATTGGACTAGAATGATCTGCGCCAAATATATGTTTAGTGTAGTTGTGCTGTCTTGCTGTTTTGATGATCACATGATGAGTCAAAATACTATTTACGATAATGAATTCAAACACAACTAGTTCTTAAAACCGTCGTTACAACGCAAGGAATTGATAGATAAGTTTGAATTATGTGACAAAGTAGAATAGAAAAAAAATGTGAAAAATGTTTTTTTAAATGAATTTTTACTTACTTCATAAAAATGATGGTGAAGTAGCTTGAATGCTAATAACTTAATATGAGAACAAACAAACATGAGATAATACACAAGAATGCAAACAGAAGAAACACACTTATTAAGACTACCTTGAAATAATTCACTTCAGAACAGAAGAAGAATTTAACAGGACAGAAGTAAATGAAAAGAATAGACAGAAAAGGAAATAAACGCGCAGCAGATCACAACAAGCAGGATCAATAGGAGAGCTTGAAGTTATCGATAGATGCGGAGCGAAATCGAGAGCCAATAGAATGATAGCAAATGATTGAAGTTTGAGTGTTTGAAATGTATAAAACTGCAAAGACTAATTGGATTGCTGAACCAAAAATGAAGATGTTAGCAGGTTTTTTTTGAGTTGCGCATCGGAGGGGTTGCACGTACCAGGTGTGTCTTTCGAATTGACAGGCACAACAACAACAAAAAAAAAACAGGCAACTGCATTTTGTGGTGGCTTTCATTGTTTGCCCGTCTGTGTGTGTGTGTAAGAGAGTGTTCTTCATCGCACGATGCACCGGGATTGGTTCACTCCACCGGAGTTACGTTTTCGTTCTGGACCGTTGGAGGCCCATCCGGCGGGGCCCCTTTTTTCGGGCTGGAATGCATTTTTCATTTCGCGCGGGGTTGCCATTTTTTTGTTCGCCTTATTTCACCGCGACTTTTTGCCCCGCTTCGTTCGCTTCGTTTCGTTCGTTCTTTCATTAGGGCCGGGATGTTTTCGACCGTGAAGCAATCCGTCATCGTTCAGCCACAAATGGCAGCTCGGCGAGAGGAAATGGGCTGATGGTCCGATCGACCTGAGACCGGGGCCCGGGTCCATCTGGTTGGCGGGGGTACGCCTTTATGCTCCGCCCAATGTGCGCACAATGTCAACCAACCGAGCGTGTTTTTGCGCGGTGGAAATAATAGAAAGAAGCGCACGGCGGGACACCGGGAGGAAACTGTGCGCGCGTTTCACAGAAAACCACCAAGACACGTTCACACACCTTCCACGTGGAGGGGATCATGTGGAGGCATATATATGCGACGGGGGATCGCCCGCTAGCTACTTTTAATATAATAATAATAATACAGTCCGCTTGTCGCGGTTGCATTCCAGCGTACTTCTAGCGCGTTACTTCCCAGGCCCTAACGTTGAGCACCAGAGCTCAGCGCTGTAAGCTGCCAGGAAGCAACGGTGGTGTGTAATTACAGGCTTATGGATGGTTCGCTCGGTGGCCATTTTCTTGCGGAGGAAAATGCAGGCAAAAACACACACACACAGTGAAAAACAGCCTTCATCAGTGTCCTCGGGGTGTAAACGATCACTCGGCGAAAGGGGGACCATAGAACACCTGACGGATCGACGCTGCACACACACACAAGCCGCAAAAACCGGAGACAGCGCCGCTAAACGCTGATTTCCCTCATCCATCATCGTCCGAAACTGTCCCCGGGGAGGGGCTCGAAATCATTTGCATATCGGTGCACCGACATTCCACAATCGCGCAGGCCCCGGTCACATACATACGCTATGATGATATGGTTTTCCCCTCACCGCGTTCGAAGACGTATTGATCGTTGCGTCTGAGTAATGCGCCTGGGGGGGGGGGGGGGGGGGGTATCAAAATGGGGAGAGAACACAGTCGCGCTCGTGTTTCCCCTTCTTGGCGATGCAAGGTGTGTCTTTGCGATTGCGAATTTCGGATGAGTTGCGCATCGGAGGGGTTGCACGTACCAGGTGTGTCTTTCGAATTGACAGGCACAACAACAAAAAAAAAAAACAGGCAACTGCATTTTGTGGTGGCTTTCATTGTTTGCCCGTCTGTGTGTGTGTGTAAGAGAGTGTTCTTCATCGCACGATGCACCGGGATTGGTTCACTCCACCGGAGTTACGTTTTCGTTCTGGACCGTTGGAGGCCCATCCGGCGGGGCCCCTTTTTTCGGGCTGGAATGCATTTTTCATTTCGCGCGGGGTTGCCATTTTTTTGTTCGCCTTATTTCACCGCGACTTTTTGCCCCGCTTCGTTCGCTTCGTTTCGTTCGTTCTTTCATTAGGGCCGGGATGTTTTCGACCGTGAAGCAATCCGTCATCGTTCAGCCACAAATGGCAGCTCGGCGAGAGGAAATGGGCTGATGGTCCGATCGACCTGAGACCGGGGCCCGGGTCCATCTGGTTGGCGGGGGTACGCCTTTATGCTCCGCCCAATGTGCGCACAATGTCAACCAACCGAGCGTGTTTTTGCGCGGTGGAAATAATAGAAAGAAGCGCACGGCGGGACACCGGGAGGAAACTGTGCGCGCGTTTCACAGAAAACCACCAAGACACGTTCACACACCTTCCACGTGGAGGGGATCATGTGGAGGCATATATATGCGACGGGGGATCGCCCGCTAGCTACTTTTAATATAATAATAATAATACAGTCCGCTTGTCGCGGTTGCATTCCAGCGTACTTCTAGCGCGTTACTTCCCAGGCCCTAACGTTGAGCACCAGAGCTCAGCGCTGTAAGCTGCCAGGAAGCAACGGTGGTGTGTAATTACAGGCTTATGGATGGTTCGCTCGGTGGCCATTTTCTTGCGG